>JBBMEG010000024.1:1972836-1985707 GCA_037832605.1 Cyclanthera cordifolia
TGACCACCAGGTCAGATTTACACACCAATTTTCAGCATATTGAAATAATTGTTTTCATTTGCTTGCAAGACAAAGTCCTGCGTTTAATACCATATTGAAACTACCAGCAGCAAAATCATCAAAATAATATCACCAGCTAAACATAAGGCAAGTAAACAATTAAGAATGAAGCAAAGTGAACTTCCTCAAAACCTACATTCTAGGAGTTAGCATTTGCCATTAAAACCACGTCAATTTTCTTCCATTTATATAAGTTGCAGATATATCATTCAAGGTCACAAAATTTGAGGCAAAATTGCAGCATCATTCTAAATCAAAGTAACAAATTTTTCTCAACACGATTGATCTTTTCAAGTCCATGTATAATAAGATGAACAAAGTTTGATTTTCTTTTCCCAGTTCGTTTTAATTGATCACTCCTTTTTTTTAACACTTTTTTGTCATTCGGCCTCATTTTTTAATATTCAGTTGTGTTTTTATACCTTATTCTCCATGATACACGATGAATGCAATAGATAGAGCGGCATGTCCTGAGATTGCGAGGTCTTTGACTCCATTTTGAAGCAAATTCCAGAGGCTGCAATGGTATGAAGAACAGCAAGTGGTGGACACCTCTCACTCGGTTGCGAGAAGTGATTTATTCTGATTTCCTTCACTTCCATGTTCTTCTTCCCATTCTTTTCTTCTGGATAAATCTCTACCTCCCCCAGTAGCTCATCCTCATGATAAACCACCGATTTATACATTTTGTTTTGGCTCTTGAAATTTCGTCAAATTTCGATATAATCCAAATCCGTTTCAATGATTTCCTTTCCAGACAATAAGAAATTTTAAAAAGATCATGATCGTCCAGAATGCTTAAGATTTGATCCAATTTTTGTTTTGCAAATTAAAAAAAAAAAACAAAACAAAGATCTGTCGAGAAACAACAGAACAATACAAAATTCAGATTCTTCTTTTTCAATGGTTGGAAAAATTTAAGATCCTGATTGATGATGATGATGATATGATGATGAATCAAAGAAAAAAAGAGAAGAAAAAATTCGATCTCTGGTTTAGGAAACTCTTGCTTTGTTTCTAGGGCTTTGCATTCAGGCGATAACGAAGAACTCGTCAATGACATGAAACCCTAGATCTAGAAAGCGAAAGGTCAAAATTTCACGGTTGGATAACTCTGTTTAAATAAATAAATAATTTAATAATCCAATCGAACTAATTAAAATGTTTTCTCTTCCTGTGGGTTTGTATTTAATTGTTTCTTTTTATAACTTTTTCTTTTCCTATGAATATTCTATTTTCTTCTCTTAGCTATATTTATGTGAGGCTTTGGTTTCTTTCATATCTAAAGGGCAAATTTCGTAATAAATCAGATGGGGCCTTATTGAAAGAAGAAAAATAGTTGTGGGGTGGAATGTAAATTTTGTAAATGTGCTTTTGTTGCCCGGTAAATGTTGCGTTTTTTTGTAGATCAAAAAACAATTTTTTGTTTTGAAAAATCTATAAACAATATTCGAAGGTTAAAAATTTTAATTTATTAATTATCGTTAAGATTATCTCACATCAATAAGGAGTTTTAGTTCCACATTTAATTAATTAATTAATTCGTTAAATCAATTATAATAATAATAATTAAGTCATGGACCAATGGAAAATGATTTTGTAATGTGTTATTTTGGAAGATTTTTTTTTTTAGGTTATAATAATATGGGTGGAAGATTCAAACTCGTGACGTATTAGTGAGATAAAGTTATTAATATATTCAAATTTTTAAATAAATAAAAGATAAATACCAATTTTAGATTTGAACCGTTGATGTGATGTTGAATTGATCACTAAACAATGAAATACCAACATTTGGATAATAACCACTTTTCTAATTGAGCATTGTTTCATTAATTTTTTAATAGAATTTATTTTAAAACGTAATAATTTTCCAAGCATTGTGTCGCACTGAGTACTTGAAACGTTTCATCACTGTATTAAAACATATATGTATTTCGTTTAATGTAGTTTTTAATAACAATAACAATATAGAATTATTGTTTGATGTGTTTGAAAATAAATTACTTTATTAATATTCAGTTTTAATATTTTAATTAACACGGAGGGGCTGATTGGATTTTGAGATTGGTAAGAGAGGAGGAAGAAAAGAAAATTGAGTAAATTAAAGATATGAAGCATTTGTTTGAGAATTTATGTTTTAGTCGGTAAAAAAATTTATTGGATTTGTGTTAAAGAGAGAGAAGTTTATTTTAAATTTGATTTAAATTTGTATTTTATAAGAGAAGATGTTTATTTTAAATTAAATTTAATTTGAGACTGTTGAAGAGAAATTGAGGAAAGATTGAGAAGGAATTGATGAGAAGTTATGATATATTAAGAATAAACATGAGATTGCTCTCCTCTATTTCCTCTCCCTTACCTCTGATCCAATCACTCCTGAAAGATCGGCGACCGTTAGATTCATTGTTGGGTGATAATTCAATTTAATATCATGATTATGAGTTGAATTCTGAAAATTATAATTTATCGAAAAAACGTCATCCATCCATGACACCTAGATATTGGCATAGTATGAAAAAATATGTTATACCTGGCAAAACAACTAGATCTTTTGTAAACAATAACCTACATAACATTTATTAAAAAGACATGTTATGTTGTAACGCAAAATCACATCACGTCAACATGATTACTAAAGTAGATATAAATCCCAGGAAATTAACATGCATCATCTACCAACAGGTAGTGCAGTTTCTATCATTTAAAAAAAAAAAAAAAAAAAAAAAACTAAATTAATCATGGCCGTTTCCAGTTCAGAATAAATTTCCAAGCAGTAAAAAAAAAAAGAGTAAAACAGCCCAAATAACTCAAAATTTCTCAGTGTAAAATGTCAGGAAAAGAAGTTAAAAACAAAGACATCACCAATTACACAACTTGGTAATTTTCAGTGATCAACTGTGTTCTCTGAGCATACCGGGGAGGAGCACCGCCCTTGAGAGGCAAAATGTTGACAACCTGCAACAATGAAATATACAAATCAATGTTCAGGAAATTACGTGAATAAGAGTGGTTCAAATCATATTTTTCTTTTGCAGAACAAAATTACGTGAATAAGAGAAAACGTTTTTTTATATCCACGAGGGTCTGAGCCATCTTACACACGGCTTAACTAGTCTCACAATACAAGCAATATAAACCTATAAGAATATAAGAAATCAATTTGTAGGTAGGTGGTCATCAAAGGATTGAACTCATAAGCTTTTGATTTTCCAAAGGTCTCTAGGCCATAAGGCCAACAATGATTACACACAACTCAACTAGTTTCACGAGACAAGCTATTAACTACCTAAACCTACAACATTTAGTTGTCGAGAGATCCGTGGAGGATGTTTGTTTCGAGTTCTTATAGACTTACTAGTATAAATGAGTTTTTATAATTACTCTTCAAACATCAGCATTTAATCGAGCTATTACTACAATTTCTCTTTCAAAACCACTCAAAATAACCCCTCATTTCTAATCACTCAAAATAACCCATCATGCAATTACTCATACAAACACCTTCGTAGAAAATGCATTCCTAAATAAGTGGTCACTATGAATTGAAATTATAATTTTTTGATTTTCTAAAGCTCTACTGACCACAAGGCCAATGATGATTAAATGAGAGAAAACGCGAGTTTAATAGTTTGGATAAAAGTTCCTAGGACACAAGAATAGATTATAAATCGTGATAATAAAAAATGGCTACTGAGTGGCTTGTAATTTTAGAATTCTAAGGACTCTTGTACAACCTAGAGAACATAGCATGTTAAAGTAGAAGTCGTTACTGAGAGGCTTCTAACTAATGAACAAGAATAAACCTTTAGGTCGCTAAATGTGCTAGTAGCTGAAAATCGAACAGAAATGGGGAAAAATACTGATGAATCGGCTGGAGGAACAACGAACTCCATTGACCCACTGCCAAAAAGATACGACAAATAATAAACATTATCATGCAATTATAACAGGGTAACAAAGTCTAGATGAGAGAGAATATTTCAAGAACTACATACCTGCGGTTTGAGTTATCAATGAGAACTATAGACCATTCCAAGACAGAGTTCCTGGAATCATACCTGCAGGTTAGGCAAAAACAGATGTTAAACTTTAGAAATAGGACCGAGCAAATGAGGTTTTAAATTGAAAAGGAGAGTGACTCGAAACTGCTTCGTTAGAATCATGTGCTGCTCCCAAATTTCTAAACATTGATAATGGTTGGCTAAGAATCATGTCCCATTTTTTCAAACACAAGCAAGCCTTTTAAAAATTACTTCAATTAAATAAGTTTTAGAGGCCAACGAGGACCGATCCCATTTCAATTAAAGAATTGATGAAGGTTATGATTGAATGTCAATGAAAGAATAAAAATCAGACAAAAACTGAAAGAGTAAAGATCAATCAGTACCTCCATTCTCCATCAATCTGCCTTACACTAGGTGCCTCGCGAAGAGCGGGAAGAGGCACTGAGATGACTACATTCCTCAGGTCAAACATTGATGAAGCCTCATATTCAATGCTGACATAAGTTTCATTTCCAGAAACAGAGGGCCAGCAGTTGACTGCAACAACAAAAGCCTAATAAATACGGCTTTTAAAAATATATATATTTAAAAAAATGTTATGTAAAGGATTCAAACTCACTTGATAATGGTACCATTGATTCGTCAGTACTTTGCATTCTCCACTTCAAGAGACCAACACCAGCCTCACTGCCTTGACCAGTAGGAAATGGCCTGTTCGGGTCCTTCAGGCCTAGGATGTTTTCATTGGAAAATAACTCTTTGTTCATGTTAGGGTGAGTTTTGAAAAGGATACCGGGGTTCCCACCAGTCTCAATCTGAAAAAAGGGCATAAAGAATCAAGGTAGATAAACAAAGAACAAAACAAGCTTTGCAAAACAAATCATAAGAATATTATAAGAAAAACATTGAGACAAAAGACAGTGATCGACAGGTGGTTCAAAATATTAAGGGTGTGTTTGGGACAAAGGAATGAGAATCATTACGGGAGGAATGAGAATTAGGGGGAGAATGAAAAAGAGAATGATTAATTGTATTTATGGTTAAGGGAACGATTATGGGAAGAATGATTGTGTTTGGGGTGAATAGGATGATAATGAGAAAAACAAAATAATGAGTATGATGTGAGTGAAAAATAGTTATGGTGAGAATAAAAAGTTGTTATGGAAAAAATAAAAAGTTGTTAGGAGGAGAATAAAAAGGTGATTTTGGGAAAACGTGATTATAAGGAGAATGATTCTCGGTGACCCAAACAGAGGCTAAAGGAACAAATTTGGAGACAAATTTGTGCCAAGTTCCAATGTTGTGAACACAAAAGGTGAAAACCTTTTAGCTTCCGACACATTTAGAGGACAGTTCATAATGCAATCTAGATATCAATTATAAAAGTAGTCAAACAGTGGAAATTATATGATAAGATATATGGTGGTGTTACCAATCACATAGAGAGGTTGTAGTGTCTACAACACCGTATCTTATATACCTGAACTTGAATGTTTGCATCTTCTTGGTTAAGAATTTGAAGGGACAGCGTTCCCTGAAGGTCAAAGTTACTGACTCCACCATCTCGTTTCAGGGATACATTGAGTTTCTCCTCGACGGATAGAGTAACAGGATCAGTTGGGGGTGGGACAGCTGATCTAGATGGACCAAGTTTTGGCTGTACATCTTCAACTATTACTTCACCTTCAGCCTTCAAAGATTCCAAGAATTGATTTGTCCTTTGTGATTTACCAAGCTGCATGCCCAGGCCTTTAGGAGGAGCCGTAGCAGATGATGGTGGACGACCTCCTAATAACAGATATAAAAGGTAGAATGGTAAGTTTCCACTTAATACAACACAATCTTCATTGACATAAAATATGTCATCAATTACTAAACAATAACTTTGGCAATTGGCAGTGTATGTAGTGAGGATGCATCATGTGAGGAACCGTGACTGCTACAAATATGTGTAACAAAATAAAAAATCATCATAGATAAAATTCATGAAACCCGGTTAATTTGTAGGCACCTCCTGTGTCTCCATTCCTTCAATGTCTACCGGTGCCTAACCTAGGAATGGGCGTAGTTACCTCGGTTATAGCAGAGCGAAGCTTCCATTTACCAGTTTGCAAAAATAAAAAATTCAAGAAACATATAATACTATTCAAACAAAAAGTAACCTTTAGGCTTGCTAGAAAAGGATTCCACATCAGCACCCAATCCAAAACCAGAACTGCTACCAAAACCACCTCCACCACCTGATGATATGCCCAAGTCACCTAGGCTGTTATCAATCTTGCCTGATCCCATGGACTGTAAAGACATAAAGCCTCCTTTTTCACCCCTATTCTTTTCAATCTGCAATATATATGGCAAGAAAGAATAATTAACAACTTGATTTTATTTGAATTATTTTAGTAGAGAAATAAGAATGATGCAGGGTATGTAAGCAATACCTTGCTTTTGTCAATCTCACTTGCTTTCCGCTTCATGACATCCTTAGTTTCATTGATTTTGCTCTGCAGTACCAACTTGTGCAACTTCTCTTCGTGACTCTCCATCTCACAGTATTGCTTGACCTGCGCAACAGTCACGTTTTCCTTGTGCCCAAGAGAAATAACCTCATCGAACGCAAAAATCAAATCAAAAGCTGTTTTGCAGATTCCCTCTTCATCCATAGAAGGCGAATATTCAGGTACCTAAAATCAATTAAGGACTCCACCAAACTCCATTCTCATAATTTTTTAAACAAACACATGGAAAGAACTATCAAACTAAAAACATTTAGGAATACATTAATAAATGGATAAAGGAACTCTGAAGATTTCCATGCCACATGGATATGCAAACAAAATTCAGACATACACACATAGCAGGGGGTACACATACACATGTTGGAGAATAGGACTATTATCAAGGAAATATTCCTATAAGAAAAACAGGAGAAACAGATAATCTTATCAGAAAAGGCTTGATTTTGTTTCATATGCAATGAACCATAAAGTTTTATTTCACGTTGCAATCTATCAGATTCTAGTTGATGAGTAGATTTCATCTTTTCATTATATAATGCATCATCAATGAGGATTTAATAAATGCCCGCTTGGTTTTAGTATACTCAAACTTTGTTTACCCTAGAAATATACAACAAATTCAAACTCGAAGATCACCAAAATGTTTATGGAACAAAAAGAAATTGCAGTTGACTAACAATTGGAAGCCAACAGATCCAAAGTCAACACAAAAACAGCTTAAAGAGTGTCATAAAGAGCTAAAAGTCATCTGATAAAAGGATACGAGCTTAGAAAGGAGCCTTAAAGTGTCCAGATCTTCAAGGATGTTGCTCTGTTTATTCGTTACAAGAAGCAAGTATAAAGCTTCTATTGGCTGGTAAACATAGCGAACATTTTCGGTCTCCACATATGTATGCTGCTTTCCAGTTCCAACCAACTTTGGAAAAGCAGCAAGAAGGCCCTCAATTCTGATTCGAGACATGTCGACAAACTGTCTAGTGACCAGAACTGCAAAAAAATGTAACAAAAAGGTCAGTAGGAAAGACAAATTGAATCAAAACCAATGATAGCCTTGTAAGTAGAAGTTAAAATTGACCCTAGAATTTAAGAAGAAAAATTAAGGTAGAAAAAATAATTTTTTGCTCGTGTGAGAGAGAGGCCAATAAGAAAGAGAGATCAAAATATGCACTGAGTTCAAATATTTGTATCAATAAGAGACTTGGAGAGAGTATAGAATGGGTGAAGGGAATATCTCACTCTTTCCAGACTTGCTAACAATGGAAGCAGCAAGAACAACCTACGCAACATAAATAAGATTTGTCAACAAAAATAAGGAGGCAGGAGCGAAGATAAAGTCATTAAATCCACTTGAAAGTCAAAACTACGCCACCAGAAAAAATTACAAGAACAAAAAATGGAATAAAAAGCAAAATAAATCCAGCTATGTAACAAGCTTAAAACAAAATTAGTAATTACTAATGATCTTCACAAGCAAGATGCCATACTAGTTTTTTTTTTTTTTTCCATAGAGTAAGAAATTCGGGGATCTGAACCACAAGTCCTATGATTCTTAATCCAGTCAGAATGCACGTTAAGCCTCTCTTCGGCTGTACATACTAGTTACTACTAAATTAAAGGGTGGAGATCAGATTTATTGACGCCGGATAAACCATATATGAATTATGATCCATTGATCTTAAAACCAAAACTTACTGGATGCTACAGTGAAAGTTAGAAAGTGTCTGGCATCTTAATTAATTACAATTACCTTGTTTATATCCATGATGTTTGGGTCCCCTTGAAGGCGATCATTTACGTGACAGCACCTAGGGTTCCTTGAACAATGTGATATCTCACTCTAGGTAAATCCTTAACCCTTCCCTCTCTTACTAAGATTACATATGTTCTTGTAAATTATGACCAAATACTAGGTATATAAGAAGTGATTTCAAATCCCGAGGTTAAGTGTACTCTGGCAACTTAATGTAAGGCAGAGTTTGGTTTTCTGGGGATGATAGTGGAAAAGTTGACATATAAGTCACCCTTACTACTACCACTCGACATAACTGTACATGAGATTTTCACCTCATACAACTCCGCGTTCAATTCTTTGAAGCTATTGGATCATTTTTCTTGATTTGACCACTTTCACGAGGCAACTACCTAACCACCTATACTACATTAGGTTGAGAATGAAGAATGGTTTATTTACAATTATTTTCAGGATATAACAGGATATTCAAACAAAAGTCATAGTTGAATTCACCTTAAATACTCATGAACTTTAACTGGTTAAAAAATGAAAAACAATCGGGATAGAATTAAAGAGAAAGCGAAAAAAGACCATATATGGAATTTACATAAGAACGAAAATGAGAAGAGACGAGAAATGGTTCGATAACAAAAATGTAATTACCATTTTTATGATATGAATGAAAACCAACGATCACTGATTTAGAAGAGGAGAGATTGTCTTCCACACCTAGAAACAAAATTTTGTTAGTCGTGCACTTTTTAGAAAGAAAAAAAAAATCTCAAATGTTTAATCGTAAATATGTGGAATGATTAAAGAGAACGAAATGTGAAATCATAGAACACCTTCATATCTAGTGCCTAAATCGGCTTCTGCTCCACATCCTGTGCCCTAAATCTTTATCAATTCCCTTGATATCTATTTAACTTCACTTAAAACTTTCATTACTATGAATGTCTTTAGACCGCAGAAAATCTTTGAGCTCAGGCTAAAATTCGCAGATAGGGAGATGAGGTAAAGAAGAAAAAGCAAGGGATCTAAAGCAGAAACTCTAATTTTTTCAATAAACTACTGCAATAATTGCAAATCAACAGTCAAAACCATAGAGCCATCGAAGGAAAAAGCCAAGAATTCACAAATCACAGCAGATCTAAGTCGGAAAACATACAATATACAGATTTCATCAGAAACCAAACCTACGAAAATTCCGAGCAGAATCCAGATCCATTTCACGAAATTCAAAAACCAGAACTAAAATTCAAAATCGAGAGCGAGAAAAACAACCAACAGATAGGGAAATATTCAAACCAGATGAATGCAGTTGATGGCCGAAGAGAGAGTGATTGAGTGCGATTTTCTGCAATTGATGAGTTTGTTCACCGATAGGAAACGCGGGAGAGATCTGAATCGTGGAGCTCTGAGGCAAGGGAGACTGAAATTAAGATGTCTGAAAATGAATAACGTAATTCGACGTATTGAATTTTGATTTTTTTTTTTTTTTTCCTTAAAAAAAAATAAATTGGTTAAGTTTTTTAAATATACATATATTATTTTGGTTAAAATAAAATGAAGAAATTAGTGATATATTTTATATGATAAAACTTCCTACATAGCTTTTTTTTTTTTTAGTACAAATTAAGAGAATGAATCAAAAATCTTATACTCTGTTGCTTTTAAATAAATGAGAATGAAATATCAATTTTCACAAATAAAATATAATAATAGTGAATTTGGTAAAATTGAAAAGAATTAGAAATAGACAATTTAAATCTAAAGAGTCAGTCACGTGTTGATTTCATTCTTTTGTGATAAACTAGTTCAACTACTACGTCACTAGTCAAAGTATTTAGCTGTGACTTTTAGGTAAGGTTTGTGCCCTCTCTTTAATTTGTACTAAAAAAAGAAATAGACAATTTATTCAAAAATTAATCCTTTGATTTTTATCAAATCAACTATTTAGCTAACATTGTCAATAAATACTATATTATTGGCATCTAAATAGTTAATCACATTGACTAATTAACAATAATAAAATTTTCTTGAACGAGAAAAAAGAGCATATCTCAAAACTTGTAGTCTTAACGAACGGGAGATTCAATATTTAAATTTATGATTTTAAGTATTTTTTAACGAAAGATATACTAATATCTACGTATAATTAAATTTGATGATTGGATAAAAATGGTCTAACTACCAATTTGAGTAAAATTGTTAGAATAGCCGAACTGAATAAAGTTTACTCCAACACTAGTATATTAACAAAAAAAAAATTAAAAAAAAAACAAAAAAAATTAAAAAAGGTTTTTATACACCAACATTAAAAAGAATTCATGAGATATTCACTAAACAATCATATGCACTCATCTCTCTACTTTTTCAATAAATTTAAAATTAAAAGAACTCTATGTATAATACTTTATATACCATGTATATCTATCTCTACATTTACAACATTCATATATTATATATTACATGTTTATATATCCTTATATTAACAACATATTTGACAGTGATTTATACCACTCAATAATTTTGTTATTATTATACAAATGAATGCTTCAATCTCCACTAAACTTGAACTTTGACAAAAATGTCAGTTAAAATCGAGAAGCCGACACAGTCTTCGATCCAACCATTTAAATGTAATCTCCAATATATATATACCAGTTTACGCACACTTCAACTATTATCACAAGACATACTGTCTGATTCTACAACATTTCATAATTTAGTTAGGTTTAAACCAATGGTGACGCAAGTATTATTCAATCATTTTATAACTCAACTTTGAATTCAAAAGCAAAGAGCTACTTAAATATATTTATTTGAAACACTATTTTAGGAAACTTGCCAAAGGTTTATAATTCAGATTCAAACTCTATGTTGGATATGTTTAAATCATGCATGCTTGGCAAGGAAATTGAGTAGACATTGATTAACTTCTTGAGGGAATTGCTCTTGAACAAAATGAGATCCTTCTGGTAGATTGATGATCTCCAATTTGGGAACATAGTCTTTCATCTTCTCACTTTGTATGTATTCATTGATTCCTGGGAATTTGAGGAAATAATCTTTTCCACCTAATATAAGAAGTGCAGGAACTTCAACTTTTAGGTCTTTTCCTCCTCCATCTTCATTGAGTAATGACCTGATCAAATATGAATCATTATGCCATGATCACGATCAATATCAATCATTTAAGTGTAAAGTTGATAACCGTTTGGTTATGTACGCCTCATCTTCTCTTTGAGTAAATATATGAATCCTAATCAAATTTCATATACCAAAATAAGTATTTGGAAGCTATTTTGTTTACCTTTCAAAATTTTGTTTTGTTTTTAAAACACAAGTAAGAGATAGACATCAAAATCACGAAAATTATGTATTGGATTAATAGGTAGTAGTCTTAAATTTCAAAAACCAAAACAAAAAAGCGAAATGGTTATCAACCGAGTCTAAACTAACCACAACTTAACAGCTTAAACTTTTTGGTTGATTGGTGATTTAACAATATGATTCAACGTGATAAAAAGTATGAGATTTTATGTTCAAACTTCTACAATATCATTTTCTCTCAAATTAATCTTTTTATTTTATATTAATGAGTATTGGGAGTAACCTTACTTTACCTGATATCTCGTTACGAGGTTTAAAAAGTAGAGTATAACATCAAACAATGTTTTCCCCTACTTCCCTTTACGTGAAAAGTTTTCCAACCACTTTCATTGGTAGGCGGCACCCTATTGAATTAAGATTTCATTCGATTTAATTATCAGGGTGAATTTTTCAGGTGTAGCTTACGGCATGCAGACATCAACTATTCTCACTAATCTACCGTCTGATCTACAACATTTGAATGTCAAAAACGTTCATAGGAAATTGATTTTTAAGTAGAAATTAATAGACTAATCTCATAACTTTTTGAATTATTTAGGATTCTTTTAACCACTAAACTACTTGCGATGATTCTCTACCAATCACTAATGTTGATGTCTACTTATTGGGTATTTTTCAAATTTACACGCCTGAAGAGAAGGGAGTGCTAGTTGATAAAAACTTAATTTACTCTAACATATTAATTTAACCTTTTGAGTTGATTGTTGAAGTTAACATGATTTAATACTAATATTGCTTAATCACTGGGTTGCACGAAAATCGAAAAGGCTATAAGCAAGAAGATTGAAAGGGTTACCTATAAGGAACTTTTAAGGCAGTCACAAACCCAGATTTCTCATAGAGATCTCCATAAGCAGCTAGATCTTCCTCAGTAAACCAAGGGGGAAGAGGGGTGGATGAGTCAACCATGTCCATTATCTCCTGGTTTTCTTCAGCTATTGGGATTTCGCTTCTTGAAAAGAGGATGTAAACATTTCTAACAACCGTTTTCGCATCAAAACGACCGAAATCAGCCTCTGCTCGTCCAGGTTCCTAACTCGAGAAAACCATACAAATAAACTTTAAACACAAACAAGACACCAAAATTGAAGTTTTCATACGAACTAGTTAAAATATCTTGAATCGGTTATACGTAATTATTGCCCATGATCATCATGACA
>JBBMEG010000024.1:2001645-2015240 GCA_037832605.1 Cyclanthera cordifolia
AAATTTTGAATTTTTGTTCTATTACACTTTATAACTTTTAAAAATTCAATTTTAATTCTTTAAAATTTTATAATTTATTTCATTTTAGTTCATAAATTTTCAAGAGATCAAAATTACAATAAAATTAACTTCAATAACTGGTCTGGCACAGTCCTTGTGGAAATAAATACTAAAAAAAATCAAAAGAATAACACGCTTGTTACGGTGAGGGAGTGTTTGGTTTTGGAGGTGTGGAGGAAGAGTTAGCTCGACGTTTGTTTTTAATACATCACACCCTGTCGACAACTTCTTCTAAACCTCTCCACAAACTTCTCTTCAACATCTCATCAAACTTTATATCAAATTTCATATAAAACAAACATCTCTCCTACCCTACACACAAATCCCAAGTTTTTTTTTTCCAACATCTCCTCTCTAAAACACAAATTCTCAAACAAATACTTCACATCTCCAAATTACTTCCTCTCCTCTCCTCTCCTCTCCTCTCCTCTCCTCTCCCCAACCAAACACAACCACCGAGGGTTTCATTCAAACAAATAGAATTTTCACCGAAATCAAAAGATGTACAAACACCTCAATAAATGGAACCATAAAATTAATAGAACTACTAAATAAAAGAAGATCTATGAAACAAGAACATAATAAATTTCTAATATTTTCTTTCGAAGTATCTTTCATTCCCTTTCTATAAATTTCTAAATCTTTACATTTACAACCTGTGGAATTATACTAAGGGAATGGGATGTAAATGGAGGTCACAAAAGGATAAAATTGTGAATAAGGAAAGAATGGAGGGGCAAAAATGGAATTTAAGGGTTTCTATGAATTCTATTAACAAATCTTCTTCTGGCAAAAGGAGCTGTGGGTCGTCGAAGCCTCGGGTCAGCCAAATCTAAATGTAATGGGAGAAACTTACTTTCTAAAATTAGAACTAATGCAGCCAGCCTTCACAAAAAAAAAAAAACTTGATATGATATGTGCATTTGATGTTAGCCTAAATCGGCAAATACCGAAGAATAATCGAATACCTATCATCACATCATAAAAAGGTAGTTCAGGTCTTCAACGGTGAGACGAGATTGTCGTCCGCCCGCTTCATCCTCTCCAAATGCAGATGAAACCATTTCTCTTTTCTTTTGCTGCAAAAAGTATGTAAATGAATTAACATTCAACTCGAAGAAATAGCAGCTGAAATTCAGATCACACGACATTTTCTTGATTCTTAATTTGTGCAAGAACGGGCAGAGAGATTACTTACATATTTGATAAACACACAGTTTAAGAGAAATTAATGATTCCTTGATATTCTATTGACAATTCAGATATTGCCCAAGATTGTGGTTGTGTAATCGACAAACTATTATTATTATTTTATATCCTCAAGTCTTGTATTGCTTACCAAAACAAATTTGATACATTCACTCTCAACATTTATTATGTTTCACTCTCAACATTTATTATCGTGAGAGATACTCACCTTGTGGCACTCATCCCACATTGAAAATGTTAGGATTCTTCAACATATATATAAAATAGAATGGGTTACTACTGTTCTCCTAGCCAATTGATTTTGAGATAGATGCTCACACTATCTAATATGGTAGAGGATTCATGAGCTACTCCTCTCCTAACCAATTAATTTTGAGATAGATGTCCACACTTTCTAATATGGTATCAAAGCTCATTAAGCCGAAACAGGTATTCGGTCCAATAAAATAAAATTGATACCTAATTCAAGATTGGTGATCCCGAAAGAGGCACCATCTTGAGGGAGCGTGTTGAAAATCTCATAATGTCTCACATTGATAAGGTGGGGAGTCCTCCAAGCATATATAACATAATGTGGGCTGCTACTCCTTTCATTGTCAATTG
This sequence comes from Cyclanthera cordifolia, assembly GCA_037832605.1. Classification (NCBI taxonomy): domain Eukaryota; kingdom Viridiplantae; phylum Streptophyta; class Magnoliopsida; order Cucurbitales; family Cucurbitaceae; genus Cyclanthera; species Cyclanthera cordifolia. The sequence continues at coordinate 2,003,518 of JBBMEG010000024.1, forward strand.
GTTTTGAGATGGATGCTCACACTTTCTAATATGGTATCAGAGCTCCAGATGATTGACCCCAATATTCCAAGGGCCCCCCACCCAAGCGGGCAAAGACTTAAGCGGGTACTTCACTATCCCAAAAGTTGGATCCGATCCAAGCGAGTGAGCCAAAGCGGGTATATTTCAGACCACAAAATCGGATATAGTCCAAGATGACTTTTCCAAAAATAGTGCCATCTTGAGAGGACATGTTGGAGATACGCACCTTGTGACACTTATCTCACATTGGAAATGTGAGGATTCTTCAACATATATAATATAAGATAGAGTGGGCTACTCCTCTCCTAACCAATTCATTTTGAGATAGATGTCCACACTTTCTAATAATTACTTTTGCCGGTATCTAACAAATGTAGGAGTGAAGTGACCAACAACACATGTGAAACACAAACATGTTACTCAAACTAAAGTGTCCTTGCTTCAGGATCCTCAAAGCTTCGCTCCACTATACTCGAGGTAATCACGTCCGTCCCTAAGCTCAAGAATAGAAGACATTGCAGGAATAGAAACACCGAAGGTGTCTACAAATTAATGTCATACGTGAATCTCGAAACCTGTGATATTAAAGGAGCAAACCCTTAAAACTCAAACCTTGGGAACTCTTCAAGATCCCAATTAGTTGAGGCAAAACCTATCTTCTTAATTTTTTTGGTTGCACTTGTACGCTTGGCAAATTACACAACTGCAAGCGTAAGACTGGATTTATATGAATCTAGAACAATAAAAAGCTTCACAAATCAATAAATAAAAATGAAAAAAATATGATCAGTACCTGAAGGGCTAAAATACGATCTTCAACTGTATCTTTTACGGTCAATCTCAACACTGTAACAGGACGGGTTTGCCCAATTCGATGTGCCCTATCAATTGCTTGATCTTCAGTTGTAGGATTCCACCAAAGGTCCAACAGAAGAACCCGGCAGGCGACAACCATGTTAAGACCAAGGCTAGCAGCTTTCAGAGACATAATCATGACAGACACCTATTACAAGGAAAGAAAGGGAAATTACTGGACCATATTTATTAAAATGTAACACTAAAAAAGTAAAAATAGACGTGCAATATTCTTATCACTACAGAAGTGAGATTAAGAAAATCATGAAGAGTAGAAGGCCACATCATTCGACAAACCTCCGGAAGATTGTTAAAATCCTTGACTGCTTTATCTCTAGCAAGTACTGACATGGTACCATCAAGTCTTCTGTACTGAATGGAGGAGTTTTTAAGGCATGCTTCAAGCAAATCTAACATTCCCGTCCACTGAGAAAAGACTATAGCTTTCTCTCCACCTATTTTATTTGATTCACAAGAGCTTTTGTTTGTAGCCGAATCTTGACAGTCGAGAATCTCCGGCTGTAGTTCTGAGGATGGAGCATTGGTTGATTTCTCACTGGAAGAGCTGTTTCTTGAAGAGGATTCCTTTGGTTTATCCAATGACATCAGAACCTCAAGAGCAGCTTTAATTTTTGAAGACGCATACATTTCTGATGAAGATGGACCTACAGATTCACCAACAGTAGAACCAAAGCTAACCCCAGAGTTATCCTCACCAAGCTGATCCGATTGAGAACTACATAAAGAGGACTTGGAAAACAATGAAGATGGATTAAGACGAACTTTGCAGCCTGCTGTTGGGCACTGGCCGTCATAAACGGACGGGTGTTCCAAAATGCATTGCTTGCAGAAAACATGACCACATTCTGAGACAACAGCATCTTCGGGTGGATCCTACAAAAGTAAAACCAGAATTTTGAGTTAAAACTAGCCTATTTTATCTGTTACTAGATAAAGGAAAGATTGGCAGGAAACAAAGAGAACATTGAGATATAAGCATAACGTTTGCTTTGATCAAATGTGAAGTAAATATATTTATGACATGCAAGTAACAAAGGAGAATGACAAGGATATTGCTCTTACTCATAATTCTCACATTAGCTATTATAAAAGGAGAATTGCAAGAACATTAGAAATGACAACACAAGGAAGCGAAAAAAATCTTACTCACATGAGTTATTATAAACCTATCATATATCTCTTACACTATTAAAAAACACTATGCAGAGCCCAAGCATCGGTTTTCAGGTGAAAAAGCCACAAATTGAACATCAGAATAGCATGCTTTATAACTAGTATATTAAGCAAAAGATCACCAAAGCTGTTCAATTTTTTTTCATGATATCTAACAATTGGGTAGATGATATTTAATTGGCATGCACTAAACCATGCTAGCATACGGTATAGTAGTCCAGAAAAGAAAATCACATAAAAAATAATAAATGGGCAGGTGATATACATTACAGATGCCACAAATTGCCAATGAGGCTTCTAAACAATTCAGCAGGAAAATCTGTTTATCCCGAGGAAGCTTCTTGGCTACGTCAACTGAAGATCTCCATAAAGATTTAGATTCATAAGGTTTAACAAGAAGAGGGTGATCACAAGCTTGTCGAAGGCGCAGCAGCATCAGTAAGATATTGACGTAATTTTGTTTAACAGTTCCAGCTGCTGCATATTCCTGGAGGAGATTCTTACTTAGTAATGATAGAAAGGAGCGGAATGTAAACAGATATTGTATCTGAAGTTCCATGCATATGAGGAATAAAAAAGATTAGTATATAATTTCCTTTTGAAGAAACATACTTCATACTGAGCCCTTGAGTCAGCCTCCAATTTAGAATAGAAATCTCGTTCTCCCTCGGAAAAATCCACCTTTTTCAGTTCCACATGTTTAGGTGGCAGCGTTACAATGGGTTGCCCATCAAGAAGTGTGCCTACACAACAGGTGCCATAGAATGATCCAAGTAAAAATTGTTAAGCTTATATAATGCCAAGAAAATCGTACAAATGCCAAAAAAAAACCCCGAGAGTTCATCCACCACATGGCACAAATAAAAAATATTGAAATTTCAAAAAAAAAAAAAACAGAACGTGAAAAGTAACTTCTGAATGTTACATTTTACCAAGTATGTAACTGGAACCAACTCAGGTTAAATATATCATAGAGGATAAGTTAAACCAAAACTTATGAGAATGAGTACAATTCTGTGAAACGATAAAACAATAAGACAGTCTAACAGTTTATCCAAAAAGCATATAAAGAAATTATCTTGATGATGTCACGGGTAGTAAATGACAAGTCTGGTAGATAATCAACTTAATTCTCTATCATTTTCATTATCGGAGAATCAAGGTTGTCCACTAATAAACAACCATTTGGAGTAATCGTTTGCCCCACTACATACTAAAGGCATTCATGAATGTCCTAAGGCCCAGACTTTAGGAATTTTATAATTAAGCTTACTTGTGAGTTGTGAGTTTTGAACTTGAGATTTCCAAGGAGTATACCTGAGAGACCCCTATAATCTTTACCAACATGGTCACCGTTAGATGACATCAATTTAATTTAGTTGAAAATAAACCTGACAGAATAGTCATCCATAATGCTGAGTTCCAAAAATCACAACAAAGTTGTTTCCATTTTAAAATTAATAGAAAACTGCGTCCATGGTAGAACTGTAGAAATTTCCCAAACATCAGCAACGCACCAAAAAATCAGAAAGACTAATATTATAATCTCAAATGGAGAGGCCATGGAAATCATACCACAGCCAAGGAGAGAAGATCCTCCTCACCTTAAAGAAACTAAATAAATCCAATTATTCAGTCAAATTTAAAAAGTAGCAAGATGAAAACAAAAAGCATGTTGAACTTTTGATGAAAACCAAAGACAATGTATTGTTGTACATAACTCTAAAGCTTTTAAACGCATGTAATGATACACAGAAGTTTCAAGCAACTCACCTTTTGTGCGACGTAACATTATTGTCCTTAAAATGGCTTGAAGTTTTTTGTATCCTTTGGATGGATTCTTGTTGATTGGAAACTTAATTGCTGAATAGAACGACTTATAAGCATCATAGGGTTCATATTTAAGAAACCTAAAATAGCTGTAGAGATCATCAATAGCATTTTGAATCGGAGTTCCTGACAAGCACCATCTGCGTTTTGCCCGCAGACCCCAACATGCCCTAGCTACCTGTGTCTTGTGATTCTTGATACACTGGGCCTCATCCAATACAACTCGGAACCACCTCACTTTTGCAAGAGGGTGAGCAGACTCAAAATTATCATCGTTCGCTCCCTTCTTGTTTTTTGAATGTTTCTTATCACGACCAGATAAATTTTTTCTTTTTTTGCTCAATGAAACTTTCATGGGTAGAATAGCTTGATCCTCTGTATTGTGTTTATCATCCTCATCTTCATCACAACCAGAGTCAGACTGCTTCAGCAGTACCTCCATGCTCACAATTGAGTATGTTGTTAGAACCACATCATATTTGGCCAGCTCGCTGGGGTCCTTAGTTCGAGTACTTCCATGGTATACCAGCACTGACAGATTAGCTTTACTAGAAACCTTATTATGTAATTCATCAGACCATTGCCTCAATACACTTGTTGGACAAACAACAAGAGTTCCAGCTGCTGGCCTGCCTTTAGCTTGTACTGAAGTGTTCTTGCTTACTGTTGAATTTTTACTAGGTGTAACTTGAGGGTAGAGTTCTTCTTTTGGACCATACTCGGGAAGTATATCATCATCTTCATCCAAATTTAAAGTCTCCAAGTCATGTCTAACAATAGGGCAAACTCTAGTAGGAGGTCTTTCCATAAGAATTAGAGCGATCGTTGATATTGTTTTCCCCAAACCCTACAAGTGACTTGCCATGTCAATACAGAGCAAAATAAAATTCATATTTTCTCTAAATACGACACTAATTCTTAGGAGTTCAAACCTGATCGTCTGCAAGAATCCCCCCCGCACAGGGTACTCCAGATGTTTCCTTCTGAACCATCCATGACAAAGCAATTCTCTGTCCAAATATCAGTGAAAGTTAATAATAAGACATTTTATAAAAAAAAAAACACAAGGAAAATAATATTGTTAATAAAGAATACACGACCTGATGTCTTAAAAGAGGAACCTCTAAGGCACCAGCGGGAGGACTAGTTTCAGATTTTGGCTGAGAAATATCCTGCAAAGGTCAATAACCTGAATCTAATCAACTTCTCTATGAACAAACTCATCGGAGGATGATACAGAACTATGTTAATGTTTTACTCTTACCATAATACCAGAAACAAAAACAAAATGCACACACCAAGATAGTCAGGATGACAAATAAAAATTAAATACAAAATATGCACAATCATCGCGAGGTCAAGTCACCGGAGTAGCAATGCAAATTGATTGCACGGCACTCATGTCAGTCAAAAGCTATTGAGTATAAATTCCGTTTGTCTCAATGGATACAAAATAGCAAGCTCCAAAAGGGTGTAGGTTTAAACTTCACACTGATAAAATCTGGATTGTAATACGAAATAAAAGAGAATGAAAATACAAGTATCCGGATTGTAATACGAAATAAAAGAGAACAAAAATACAAGATAAACCAAGTTTAAGGCACTTGGACCCTCCTAATCTTGAGATCACTCAAGACCTAATACCAAAATGGCCAAAATACTTGGATACCACTCCCACTACCCACACCCTTTATTTATAACCAAATTCCCTAACAAACTCTATAACTAATTACTCATGTACCATACATTAATCATAATTCCTCTAAATGTCCAATCCTATCACACACCCACATTTGTGTTGTAATATTAAAAAGACTAACAATATATCTTATCCCCGGAAGAACTTACAAGCATCTAATAGCCTAACCTAAATAATGTTTAGTATGTAAGGAACATATAATGAGTCAATGACACTATTGAACAAAGCTCTTATCCCAAAAAACACACTACTGAACATGACTATATCAACTTACTATTTGATTTTTTTTTATTATTATTAAAACGGTTCCATTAGATTATTCAGCTTCAAATTATTTTCTTGACAACATACTTCCGTACTTTTCAACATTGTAGGGAATTCATTTAGTTATTTAACAGGTATTAAGAAAATTAAAAGTAGATGAAGGAAACAAGTTAGAATGAGCAACTGTTTAAAAACGCTAGGAATATATTTACATTGAAGACATGTTTTCATATGTTACAATTTGCAGAAACAAAGATTAAACAGAACTAACCTGTAATGCAACTTTCAAGATGTCTATGTCTTTTGTCTTGTGTCTCATGCTTCCTAGTCCCACATACGTGGAAGAACCACTGAGTGTAGAAGTAGAACAACCTTGAGAAGCAACAGCAGAATTTCCAACCAAAAGAGATTGGCTTAACGGTGCAGGATGACTCATATCTTCAATTATACAGATATCTGGATCATCCTCCACATGCTTATCTAACAAATTACTGTGAGTTGATTCAGGGCTGACTTGTGGATGATCTATATAACTCTTACAAATAGTCAATTTACGATCTCCACCAGCCTTGTTAAAAATCAAAGGCTGGTTGCTTAAATTAGATGAATGGCCTTCGGGAGAATATTGGTCAGCTAAATATAAATTCTGGTACCTGCCATCACTGGAGGGTATATTGGATGTTCCACACGCCATGTCTTCCGAGTGAAAAGTTCTTTCAGATGGAAAAAAAATGTTTTCCTCCATGACAGATTGCCATGAGACACTACTAGATCCAATCAGTGAACCCATTGTTTCATTCTTGACTGGATTAACAAGCTCTTTGCAGAAAGAGCTCGACTCAGTAGACACTGGAAGCCCCATTGATGTCATGGATGTCTGACTAAGATGAACCTCATCAGCATGATATGCATAGTTTCCATCAAATGATGAACTAAAGTTTACACTTTCACAATTTTGATTACACCCATTCACATTTGGATAACCATCAAGAACTGTTAAATCCTTTGAGATTGACTCTCTTGATATTGATTTATGATCAGTAACACCCGGCACATACAAATTCATTGTATTACTTGAGCACAGTCTATTGGATGTAAACTCTCCTTCATGCATCATGTTGATCGTCATGCCCCCATTTCCAGAAACAACTTGAGAATCAAAATCACGCTGAAATGAGTACTGAGAGGAGTCTAAAAAAGGTTGCCCGATTGTACTCATCAAGTATGGTGTGTCTGAATAAGGAAAATCAACACTCTGGTTTAGAGTGGACTTGGTAGGAATGCCTTCTTTTGAGGATTGCTCCACATGATAAAAAGGCAACTCTGCTGAAGCACACAAATTGTTTTCTGAGGATCTCAAGATCTCTGTGCCTTTTTCATTCAAACTGTCAAGGTTTCTCAAATTTGCATACATATCTTCCATGAAACCATGAGATATATCTGCAGTGTCAAAATAACATATCAAGATGTAAATGCTTTTTTCGTAACAATTCGATTCATTTAGTTACATACTTGTAATGGTTAAGTATCCCATTATTCTGAGGGTGTTGTGACACCACCAAAGGTAAAGACATCCTACTACTTTGAGCATTAGTAGAGAACAAAAACTATAAGTAGAAATCATAGTACCATTGTGATATTCATTCATACTAACCATTCTGCAAGTAGAAACTTTCTTGTTCAGAAGCATCAAAAAGCGGTTGGCCAGCCGATGCATTATTTGGCGGCAAATCCTCAAGCTGGTTCTGCGGTAATCATAAACAAGTAACCAAGAAAAAGTTCCTAATGAGAAATAATGTAAAGATTATGCGAGTAACCTGTGAAACAATAGAACATGCAAATTGAAAAATCTATCAAGGTACAATAACCATTTATTATCCCACCCAGCTTACTATTCAGAAGCCAAATTTTACTTTCACTTATGTCCGGTTTAAAACTCAATTAAAGAATTGTCTATACACATTACACAGGAAGCAGTGCATCTTTTAAGAAATGCCCACGAAATAAATGGAACAAAAACGAGAGTCTTACAACATCATATCACACTTAGATCCCACACATTAGATGATACACATAAACGTACAGCGAGCTAGCTGACAAGATATCAAGATCACCTTCGACTGACTACAAAAAATCACAAGTTCCAAACTAGCTAAACTTAATTAATACTATTGTTATGAATGACCATGAACATTGGGGTCTGCTTGCACATACTTTAACTACTTTTATGGTACAACCGTCTGATTGTACTTTATTTATTTGTCAAGAAAAAATCATAGCTAGGGGGTTATTGAACCCCATTACCTATTAGTTCTCCAATGACCCTAGGCAAACTCATAATGGCTAATAAGCTAAACTGAATTACGTTACCTGGGCAGTGTCATTCCGCTGACAATAGTAACCCTAAAGGTGAGAAATATACAGGTTCAGCAAGTGTTTTCGCCTTGATTCCACCACAAGTCACAATGGTAAATAAAAATGCTTCTCTATAGTATGAATTAACACATTACTCTGAACATTTGAGTCAACCAGCAGTTAGCACTGATCATCCACTTAAAGCCCCAAACTATTTCTAAGAGGTTTCAACCTAGAGGGCGGAATTGCAACTATTGCTACAATTTCCCTAAAATCCAAGACCTCCAATCCGAATTAAAAAATGAAAACCTTATTCACAAATAATCAAGAAACAACAAAACCTACCTGCAAAGGATTCTCGCTCAGTATATGAAATAGCGTTTCGCAATCAAATGACATGTCTTCCTCAAAATCATCATCGCCATACTGGAAGGGAAAATTAGATCCCTCATCCCCCATCAACATGATCCCAACCCCACAGCCAACCGAACTTTATTTTCTAGCCACCGAATCTGAAGCAAGACCGACAACGAGACCTTATAATCCTAAACCATGACGTCCCCAGCGACTCATTCAATCAGCCGAAATCACCACGAAGAACAGAACACATGGATTCGTTTACTACGAGAGAGTAAAATTCAAAGAAACTTCCGGCGAGATTTTTCCTGAACAATTTTTGAACCCAGTACTACAAAAAGAAGATCGAGAGGGAAGAGAAGACAAAATCGCGGATCGAATCGTGAAGAGACAGGGATTTCGTAATTTTTTGTTTTTAAATAGGGTTTGTGAATTAGGAAATTTGATGACTATTTCGTGGATTTTTCCCCCTTTTTTTTTTTTTTTTTTTTTTTCCTTTTATGCTGAGTCTGAAAAGGCTGTGAGATAAATAAATAAAACAACGCACTCCAGAATCTTTTTTCCTTTTCTTTTTTCCTTTTTTTTTTAAATCATTTATATTTAAATTCATGCGTTCCGCATTTATCGCTGCTTATTTTAAATTAGGAGAGTTCAGTGAATAAGAGATTCGGTTCAGGAAAAAAGGAAAACAAAGAGAGGTTTAATTAATATTAGTTTAATTTATGGGATTAAAATATGATTTTTGTTGCTTGAGTTTTTTTTTAGTCCAGATATTTCAATCTCCAAAAACAAGTAATTACTTAATATATTTAGAGCAAAAACTATATATATATATATATATATATAAAATCTCAAATCAAATAAAAGGTTTGTGTATTGTATATATATACACACGTGTGTATGTATATATGCTAAAAAGACCAATAACAAATTCTTTCATCTTATCTTATTGTAATAACTATTATATATATATATATATATATAAAGCATTAATATATTATCCGTTAAGAAAGCTCAAAATGATCTATTAAGGGTTTGTAGTTGGTAGCCTAAAAGGAGCTGGTGAAAACGTGTCAGAGTAGAATGACTATTCTACACGAGCCTATTTTGGAATTAAAAATTGAATATACGTCATAAACGAAATGAGAACCAAATGGGTTAACTTGTCATCGCCAAAAAATGCATGATTCACTGGTGGGGCATACGTCATATCGAAAACACGTGGGACAAGGACAAGAGTAACAATGAGATAGACACTACATTTAGCGTGCATAATGCTCAGTGAGGAAACAATTGCCCCCTATGTGTTAAATAAGTCGTGCAACGATCTATTTTGAATCAAATAGATAACTTACGGGTTATTCAGATCTAGTCTGATTGTTGGTCGATTCTCATTGTTCTTTTGAATCAGGTTAGGTCCAAACCCGAATATTAATTATGGAAATATTGTTGTCCTACTCTTTCGACTCTCTCATCCTTTATATGGATTGATTATCTTTATGTCATATTCCTCTTTTGCTTCGTGTGTAATTCGAGTTAGGTGGTTGATTTTGAATTAGTTGTTAGTTCGATATTCATTGTTATTTGAATTACTGTAGTCAATTGCTGATAGAGGTTCAATATAATGTGGCATTGGCTATCTTGTAAGATGGTTTTAAGGGGGCTTATTGGTGCAAACCCATGGTGAATATCGTGAGTAAAGGGAGTAAAGGAACCATTGTTCGGTTTTTAGGTTAGTCGGTTCGAGGCAATGATAGTCTCGTTTTGGATTTAACTCTAATTTGTTTAGCTTTAGCAGGACCATGAACTTCAATAATTCTCAAACTCCATTAATCATCCTCTATAATACTTGAAAATCAAACACTACACTGTTGACCTTGTGTTGGGAAAGGTCTCGACTTTGACTTGGCTAAAATTATTTTACGATTTTTCTTGTAATTTGATATGTCTTTGATTGGTCAATTTTCATTAGGCAGTTTGGAACTGAGTAATTATAATATAATTTTTAAGTTTATAAAAGTTTCGTTTGTTTTAAAAATAAAATATCAAAATTTTGTTCTTCCATAATTAAAAAACGACAATAATAAAAAAAAAAAACATATGGTCTACTAAAATTACAATTTAATATATATATATATATATATATATATATTTTAATTGCAATTTAATCATATGTTTGTTGTGATTTTTATTCTTCCAAAATAAAAAAAGCCGACATAAAAAAAACATATGGGTTACCGAAATTACAATTTAATATTGTATATATGTTCTTTAATTGCAATATAATTATATGTTAATCTAAAAAAAAAAAAAAAAAAAAAAAAATTTAACTATATAGTTGTCATGAGAAATCCAGCGCCGACCTGGGGCGCATGGTGTATCACGTGCCCGAAAAGCTTTAATAGTCAAACATGACCTACTTTGTTTTATTTTATTTGTCTTTTAATAAAGAATGCGCGGGAGAACCGACCACACATCACAATTTTTCCTCCCGCCATTGATTATTAAGTTTATTTTTCCTTGCCAAATACTTATTGTTAGGTAAAAAACACAACCGCTCTTAACATGTTTGGATTGAGATTTAAAAAATATTTAAAATAAAAATATATTTTAATAATTTAAAAATAATGATTACAATTTAATATATTTTTTAAACATTTAAATTTATATATATATATATATATTTATATAATAAGAATTTATTTTGAGTATTTAGTTATTTTCATTCTCGCCGCTTTGCTCCTCTCGGTCGGACGCTTTGCTGCGTTCATTTATGAACACAGTCTTGAACTCGGCCGGAATAAAGCTTTCTTCCTTCATCTCCCTTTTAACCTTCGTAACCTGATCCTTCTCCCTTTCGGACGCTTCTATCCTTTCCTTTATAGTTATAGTATCTGTCTCGCTGGATTTCTATCCGGAACCTTGCAGTCCTTTTTGCGGTCAACAACTTGAGTGATGTTGTTTCTAATAATATTTTAAATTAGTATTTATAATAAAAATTTATTTTGCGTATTTAAAAGTAATTATTATAGTAAAAAAATTGGTTTGAATATAGTTTGTAGGAGTATTTTTAGTATTTATAATGTGAATTTATTTTGAGTATTTAAAAACGATGATTGCATTCAAAACTTGTTTGATGTTTTTTTTT
>JBBMEG010000024.1:2033222-2043351 GCA_037832605.1 Cyclanthera cordifolia
TGGAATTTTTGAAATTCCTTTTCTCATGTCTTGTATACAATAGTCAAACTGAGACAGGATCAATGCAATCATAGAGGATTTGATAAATGTTCAAGAATGATTCTTTACCACCAAATACAAACAAGTAGTTTTTCAAAAGTAGTGGTTTACCGCTTTTTTTTCACAAAAAACAAACATAACCTTACAAAGATGGCTAGTGTTTACCCCTCCCCTCTTCTTAACTGAATATCTTTGAAGCTTTTTTCTTTTTGTTTTTTTAAAATATACATAAGTATCCGTATTGATCTATGCACACTTTGACTATTCTTACTAGATAATAGATATACCAATTACCAGCTGATCTTAAAACATTTAAATGTCAAGATACAGTATCTGCATAAATCTATCCACAAAAAACAAACATACCCTCATAGAGACGACTAATGTTTACCCCTTTACTTAACTATATATCTTTGAAGCTTTTTTCTCTTTGTTTTTTTAATATATACATAAATATCCATATTAATCTATGCACCTTGACAATTACCACCTGTCTTAGAACATTTAAATGTCAAAGAACTTCATAATTATTTTTTAGGTAGGTAACCACCATTGATTGAACTCATATAATCTTTTATCGATCCCTGAGACTTTGATCAATAGGACAACTATAAGCTAGAAAGAGACATTTTTTTGGATAAGAAATAAAAACATTTTATTGATCAAATGAAATGAAAGAGTTACATAGGGGGAGGATAAGCTAAGAAGCACATACACTTCTATTTTGACAACGTATCTGTGTCGGACACGTGTCGAGGAGAGTAGAATCGGAGAGGGTAGAGAAGAAATCTGAGCGAAAATGAAAGAAGAGGGAGATGGAATTTGGTAAGTGATGGCAAACAAGCATAGTGAGTTCCCCGGCGCCAGTGAGAACGCGCTAGAGAGAGGAAGATATCACATATCTAGGGTTTTTAGGAGAGATTCAAGGGGAAAAGAGAAGATTAATATTTTAGAAAATATCTCTCTATAAGAAGCTAAGAATGATTTTTTTTTTTTTTGGAAACCGAAAAATCGAAACTTTGCTCAACTAGGAAGAGGCCACGACTCCTAAAATATTTAAATTTTGTTACTATTTGTATATAAAAGAAGAATTCAACTATAGTGACCTCCAATGTCTTGAATTTTGTGATCTTTTATTATATAGATGTTAATATCTAATATATTTATCTAAGGATAGAAGTACTTTACTGTTAAGGTATCTTAATTTAAAGTTGTTTAATTTACGTAAGTTGAATCGAGACTACTATCATTTGTGCTAACCTCTCGTATGTTGCTCGAATAGGGAAAGCATTCAAAATGTATGAACTCAACCCATGTGCAATCTTATTTGACTTGATTGCTAGTCGGAGATAGTAGTAAACTACTTAAAAGTCAACGATATCACAAACCTAGATTGCTCACGCCTAAATATGAATCAAGACGAAAGCTTTATTTATAAAGACCTCTCAAAATAAAAATTAGGCCTCCAAAATAAGCTTTATTCATATCAACTGATTGCTATATCTTAGAAGCTTTTGTTCCTATGGTAAGAAAGTCTTAACCAATGGCTAATTCCAACATATCGAGATTCTAACCATTATTGTAGCCAACATGTACATACACGAACTAGTTCCACTGACTTTTTACACACCAGTTGATTGTACGTTCGATGGTCGAGTCAGGACTACCAATTTTCTAATTTGGGTTCATGAATACTTCTCAAGCTACAAAATTAATAAAATTTCTATAACGAATGGCCACAACTAAGTAAAAAATTTCATCATTCTACGACATTAACAAGAGCCTTGAACTAAGTATGTACCCCTCCTCACTGCCTTAGCTATCCTACGGTCACAGTATCAAGAAGCTGATTGGATCCTAACTAGATCTGATCATTGTATTGAAATATAGAAAATAGAAATATAAAAGAAAAAAACCTAAGAACTTCGAATCTCTCCATCCAGAGAATACTCTCTTTACCCCAAAGCGAAACCACTTGGTAATTTGTCTAACATCCCCTCCAATTTATAAACCAATAGCCTAACCGACAACTTCCTATTTTAGGTCTCATCAGAAGCCTATGTGGCACAACAAATACCGCAACTTCTAGTTTTAGCATCTAGATATATCATGAAAGGCTTGACATGCAAGTAACCTAATAAGAAGTTCACGCTTGAATTCTAATAGCACACAAGTTTCTGACGACAAGCTTTAAGTACAACCATTAAAATTAGCTAGCGCAACTCATTCGCAATTGACTTACAAAGACCATTATGAGAGTCCGAAGCATGCAAACGAGGAACATTTGTTTTTGTGAACTCGGAGTTGAACCTAACATATAAAGCAGGTCATGAATACCCCTAAATTTGGTAGGATACTGGTGTCTGGGTTATGACTTTAGTCCGTAACAGAAGCACTTCAAACAATTTAATGAACTAATTTTCGAAAATCAAGGACAACTAAAAAGCACTCAATTTTGCAACCTTCTAAGTTGCTATATATTATTTCTTTACAGTTGAGAGGGAAAATAAGGATTGTTTTCTGTTTCATGTAAGCAATAAAATTCGATCAAGACCAATTTGATTTGATCAATTCCTATGAAGGGGAAAATAGAGTGGCCAGCCCTTCATGCACGCTAATTTGAAGTTCATCGTAATTCATCAGAGTTTTCTTACCATTATTGAGAACTCCCTTCCCCATAGCTAAAACCTCCCCATCTGCGTCTATAATTCCTTCTTTGCTTGGCTCTTCTACCCGAGCGCCAGGTTTCAAAATAAATGCTTTGACCTACAACAGTTAGTTGCCTAACATGAATAAAAGACTTGAGGAAAAACTGAAAGACCAAAATAAGAATATGATTAAATAATTTCACTACACAATGCCAAGTGAAAGCATTCAATATTTCTATCACAGATCACAACTTTGCAAGAGATGATGATAGAAGATACTAGATAGAAAACGTCAATATAAAACTGAAATATGAACCTTAATGTATGTAACAAATGGCGACTTGACGTGCTTTCCATTATTCAACTCGGTCATCAATGATAGCAAGGATAATTTTGGGCTTTCTCTGATAATAATCAAGTCCAAGAAACCATCTGACATCTGCATATCAAGCGACACAAATGGCATCAATGTCATCTTTAAACACAAATAAAAGTAGTAACTCCTCTTTTAGTTCTATAAATCACAACTTTCAAATCAATAAATAAGTTGTTAAATGAAAAAAGCAAATTGGCAATAATAGCATAGTGCAATTAGTATGATATATAAACTTATGAGAGGTCATGGTTTCAAATCCACCATCTCATAAGTTTGAATTTAGAAAATGACAAAAGCAAACTGTATCAAGCACAATAACAATGGTGAAATATTATCTATCATTGGATCTCGGAAAATACTATAAAAGAAGTTCTTATTTGGATAGTAAGATTCCAGAGAACTCTTTTCTTCACAAAATTTCTCAGGTTTAGTAAATCTGTAAACATCAATCTGGAACACTCAAGATAATGAATGGATGCAAGATTTACATCTAGAGGATCAGGTTATGGAGGTTTTTTTCTCTGCAAGGCTGCTTTTGATAGTTTTTTCCAAGATGGCAACCCACCCACTGCCCTTGGCAATTTCTAGCGGAAAGGAAAGTAGCCAGAGAAGGTCATTGGATTGTCTTTTTTTCGCTATTTTTTACAATATGCAGTGAGCACCTCAACTCATCTTACAGGGCAACAACATAAAAAGTCTTTATTTGGCTCAATGCAGTTGACTGATTAATGTTGAGATTACATTAATATTAATGCTCTTTCTATGGAGTTCTCTTTCCTATGTTGAATAGATTATAGAACGAGAATTGTAATCTTCGTGAGGAACATGTTCTATGGAGGAAGCTCATTGATGCTAAATATTATGCATCTTCGAGTGGTTGTGGTTGGTCTAAACCTGTGAGCTCTGCATCTCATTTATGTTCCATGGAGATTTATTGGTGCCATTCTAAATGTTATGGTTGATCTTTGTTTAGGTAATGGTCATTCAACAATGTTCTGCTCTGATTCCTGACTCACTCATGGAATTATTAGTACAACTTTTCCAAGACTTTCCTTCTCACGACTGCTCCAAAGGTCTCATCTCCTATGTAATAGATGTTACTAATAGCCAATTGGGTGGTTGAAATTTGCGATTCTGTAGAATTCCAAACAATTTAGAATAGTTGAATGAACCGATCTTTCGAGTCTTTTAGATCCTATTCGTCTTCAAGAGGTTCAAGATTCCTGGTCTTGGCCCATGGATTCATCAGGAAAATTTACAGTGCATCAGTTTAGTTGGCAAAAAGGATTTGGCGGTTAAATCTATTTATTTGGCCATTTGGAAGGACTTTCACACAAAAAATTAAAATTTTCCTTTAAGAGTTGAGTAGGGGTGCCATTACTACACATCAAAGATTGCAAAAGTGCCAGGTTGGTGTGTTATGGGTAAATCAAATTAGGAACTCAACCTCACCTTTTTATTCATTGTCCTCTTGCAAACAAGTTATGGATGATTATTAAGGAGGCTTTTGGTTGGGCTTTTCCTCTACCAAATGATATTCACACTTTTCTCTTCATCATTATGGTGGATCATCCTTTCAAGGACCGAAGAAAATTATGTGGCTTGTTTTTTCTTATGGGATATTTAGAGTGAAAAGAATCGTGGTGTTTTTAAAGATACTTCTCAGTTGCATCGTGTCATCATTTTCTAGAGTTGGTTATTTTTTAGAGTAAAGATAAGCACCATCTCTTTTCTTATAGTTTATCTTATTTCATTTCCAATGGGAAACTATTCATTTAGTCACCTTTGGGTGTTTTGAATTTTTCTCCACCATTTATTTCATTCATCAGTGAGAGGTTTCTTTTTCTAAAAGAAGAAGGGTGAGGATTCTTTGACACATTTATAAGATAAGGTGGGCTACTCCTCTCATTGCCAATTGGTTTTGAGATGGATGCCCACACTTTCTAATACAAAGCAATATCTAAAATAATTTCCCATAATACTCTAAATCTAATAACTTTATAATTCATAAGAGAAACAAACCTTAGCATCTGGTGCTGCAAAGGTGTTTTCAGTTCCCCAAGGTACATTGTGAAGCCAGACTGAAATAAAAGGTCCATCAAATTTTCTCCAATTTAACTCCTTCAAGTTGATATTAGGTCCTTGGTAGCCATGCCGGTGAGTTTTTATGGGCTCACCAACGCTTTTCATGGGATCGCCATGGCTTTTGTCAACATCTAATATGCTAGCAGTTTCATAATCATACCTTGTAGGCTCTCCATAATCTTCAAATCCAGGTGCAGGCACAAAAGAAACACCTCCGCTGTAGTGCCTCAAACTTAGAATTCGTTGAAGCGCCTAAACACAAGAAAAGGTAAGTAGTGCAAGACCAATAATTTATTTTTGTAACAAGTGATGGAACCTCAGAAGAAATTGTAAATCACACCATGCAACAGAATATTGATTAGTGCTAAATAGAGATTTCTGCATCATAGACCAAATTTCAACCAAAAATAAATTAAAAAGAAAGACTCAAATACTTGAAGACTTAAAATTGTAGTATACTAAGTAGCCAATGAACCTTTTAATCTTGGAGATACTGTATCTCATTCTTTTTTTTTTTGTGTACTTGTTCTGTGGTTGCATATTAACATAACTGTTGTCACTGAGTTTACAAATCAGTTGTGACGTAAACTCAGAGAAATATATCAAAGACATAATTGTATTTTGTGAGGTACTCAGACATACATAAAAATCTAAGCGAGCACTTCCCATCCACCTATATTTTTCTGACTCGATGTCAATATCTGCTACCAATCCTGAAATGAAGTAATAATTGATAAGGGGACAGGTAAAGTTATTTCATATTGCACTCAAAAGTGAAACCAGAAACAGCTGCATTGACAAAAGGAGCTTGGTAATTTTTCCACAAGAAATGGAAAAATTAACCTCAACTACCCAGTAAGAAAGATATATTATATTAGAGATACCCCAAGCAAGCATCAAAGCGTTAAAATATTTAGCCTCTCCTTGCGAAACGGTGGCAATGTCCAATGAGCATTTATGGCCTGCAAGAAAGTAAAAGTAGCAGGCAAAATGCCTCAATCATTAAGGAGAGTACGGAAAAAACTTGATATTGGGGGGAAAATTAAAATGACAGGGAAAATAAATTGACAAAACTACTAACCACGAACAATAGCAAGAGTAGCATGGCATGCTGTACAAGGGTCGCCAGTTGAATGAAGAACTGATTTCGCCATTCCATTTCCAGTGCCTACGCATATAAAAACCCAATAAATATTAATAGGATTGTCGTTGTTCCAACCATTAGTAGGCTAACAATCCACACAAGGAACCCCAACAAATACAAATAGAATGGAAGTGCCTTTTCGTTGCAGACAAAATCAATGAAAAGAAAGAGATCCGAGTAAAGGGAAAGGAAAAACAAATTCTGAATTCCACTTCAAAAGGTCATGCTATCAAATATTTATGCGGGGAGGGGGATTTGAGAAATAGAGTGCCATGTGATGCACATTCTTGGTTCTCAAGCGGCCTGACCATGTTACCTACTTCTCTGTCCCGGTTGGTTTTAAGAGTGAAAATTATTCCCACATACCAACACAGGTTCTTCAAGCGTGTTTTGTCCTCACTCACATACACCCTAAGAAATTCTCAAGAGGTCACCCAACCTAGAATTAATCCAATTTAAGTACGCTTAACTTTGGAGTTCCTACGATTGAGCCACCAAAAAGAAAGTTGGTATAGGAAGTACATATCAATATGTTAAGTCTTGCTTAAACATGACTTTCATATCCTTATAATCTAATAATCTATCTCATTCGCATGTGGTACGGTTCATTCATATTTCTCTCTTAACCTCGGGCGCTACATGCCCACCGACTTTGGCCTTAGTCGTAACAATTCAATCATGTATTTCATTTAAACACCACCAATCAACCATTATATGTATAGAGTTTGAATTCTCATCGTACTACTAGAAAAAAAAAACACAAAAACAGATAGAATAAGTGATACAAGCTAAGAGTATGGTACCTGCAGGTATTACTCCTAAAGGTGTCTTTATTGCATCAGCCCAATCATCTCTCTTTAGCAATCCGTTTATTACCTACTAAACAATGTGATACTTGTAAGAATGTGGATTTAGGGGGAAAAGAAAGAAGGCACCTACGAAAAAGAAAAATAAAACATGAAGAACTGATATGATAATGAAAACGCTAGAACACCTATGTGCTATATCAAAAGGAAATGCTTCCTGCCATCCAAAATTATTGATGGTGCCAAAAAGAATGTTGAAAGAAAATAAATTTAAGAAGCCAGTAGGATAAAACAGCAAACCTCGACCAAGATTCCATCCCCACTAACACAAATAATACCATCGTATTGAGTGACATCCAATGAGTAAGTAACCTCCTCTGCATGACGCTGATATTTTGTCTCTAAAATTCAGAAGAGAAGCAAATTAATGGAAACCTAATAAATACTAACGGCCAAATTATTCAATATGTACATCTCTAAAATGTATTCCCACCTTGCTGGGTGATCTCGATTTCAGCATCCTCGAGAATAGGCTTCACGACATCTGCATAAATTTTGCAACCAACTCCTTTCCCTCCAAATGGATTAACGAAAACAAACAACCTCTTTGGATGACCTGGGGAAACAGAGATGCCATTATTCCAGAATACTATGGGAAAACAATACTATGAAGAATGAACTTAAAGCACTAATATCGTCGATGTCCAGTTGCTTCGCCTACGAGAAATCAAAATCCAAAAGAATGAATGCCATTGATGCTCCGAATTAAATGATCGTGGAGTGTTCTCGAACTCCCAATCAGCCGAAAACCTAATGAACCTAATTCATCCCAATTCCATACCAAACATTTAACGAATGTAAAATGCAAGGAGAATAATCGAGGCAAGAAAAGTTTTCTTGTTCTCGAAATTAAGCTGAATGAATAGCTATGAACGAATTCATAGATTATGAGTTTTCGTTTGACTCGGGAGATTGGAGGAGAAAACCCAAAACATTAAATAATTTTTTCAATCTACAAGCAGGAACAAATCAACACAGCAAAAATCCTTCCCCTTCTTTCCATGCAATTCCTAAACAATCAAAAGTTGCCACTAAAACTAAATGATAATATTACCAAGCAAATCGATGCATTCACGAAGCTTCAGACACCAAAGTGCTCGCGACTCCTCAGAAAGTGGTTGAAACACAAACTCCTTCCTCACCAAACCTCCTCCGCTGCTCCCAAAGCACCACAATCCGCAACGGTCCTCCACGAGAGCTTTGATTCTAATCTTCGGACCATCAGTGGAGAATCCAAGAACCTCTTTCTCGATGGACAAAGAACGTTCGCCTTTCTCCGACCACCGAAGCCAACCGTCTTCTGTGAGAATCATCGGGGTGACGGTTCCGTCCGGGAGGAGGACGCGGTGGTTGAGGACGTGCTCTGAGTTTCCGGCAAGATCCATTTTTGCAGAACAAAATTGAATAGGGAAAATCGTTTGGGTTCCGGTCTCCTATCTGAATGTGACAGTTTTGTGTTGTGGTGGCCGGCGAGACAGCGTAGGTGGGCTGGCCTGGCTAGGCTAGACGACGGTCAAATTTCTAACATGGTTTTTGAATACGTGATCATTTTATATTTTTCTTGATAACTATTTCTTTTTTGAAGAAATTTCTTCATAAAATTTAATTGCATTTAATGTAAAAAAAAAAAAAAAAAGAAATTTTTTACTTTTTAACCAACTTGCAAATGATGTACAACTAATTTAAGTTATGTTGAATGTCTGGATTCAAATTTTAAGAGTATTTAGAATTTATATTTATAATAAATATTTTATTTTAAGTATTAATTATAAATAACGACCGGGAGTTTAAAATTTTATAACTAGTATTTACAATGATTTATTTTAAGTATTTAGAAGTAATGATTAATAATAATTATTAGTCAAAAGTTAATTTCGATATAATTTTTAAAAGTATTTAGAATAACAATTAGTATCTATACATAATAATTAATAATAATTACAGTCAATAGCTTTGTTGGGTGTATTTTTTTTAAGCATATTTAATAAATTCTATTTTTAAATTTAGTTTTGATCTTAATTTTGTTCCCGACAAAAAAATTAATTTAGTTAAAAACAACAACAACATGTGAGCAAATGATTGACATGAATAAGAGTGTAAGATAGAGTTAGAAGGGAAATTATTTAAATTCATAAACTATTGGTTATGCACATTTACTTATGTAATTGCGCTAATGAATTTACTTAGATTTGTTTTATTTATATTAAAAAAATATAATATAAACTTAATATCTTAATTAAATACTAATCTAGATTAGACATTTGAACACACTCGAGTGTTCGGAATTTTGTTGGAAATGATAATTTTAGATGCGATTTTAAAAGAAAGAATATAGAAAACGTTGAGTTCATTCCAAGCAATCTTAACTTGCAAGGAGAGACAATTTGAAGCTTATAATCAACCATTTTTTTCCATATTTAGAAGAGTTTTTAATTGCATTCAAAAATTAAAAATTAAAAATAAAAAAATAAATGATCACTTGCTCTTAGATTTGAGTCGTAATCCCTACGGTTTTTTCATCCCTCACGTGTTATTACTTCCATTGATTTTTATTTCATCAAACTTGTTTAACTGAACAGAAAGCTATATGAAGTTGAGGTTAAGAAATGTATTCACCGCTTGATTCCTCGTTCATCACCGCATTTACGTATTAGATTATATCAGTTTTATTTCGTTCAATACATTTGAATATCTAAAGTTCTATAAATATTAATTTGGATGGATATTTTTTCATAGTTAAATATATAATTGAAACTAATAAACATTTTATTAACAATTGAAAAAATTATATAAAATTTTGTGAATTAAATTAAAATTGAGAAAATTTTGTAACAAAATTGGGGATAAGAAAAAAAAAAATTAAATGAAGAATAAATTTTTGCGGGAAACTCGATCCTCGTGTATTACCTGCAAGGAACCCAAATCCTCGTAAAATTTTAACGGTGGATTTGGTGAGAATGATGATTAAAAT
>JBBMEG010000024.1:2072163-2093103 GCA_037832605.1 Cyclanthera cordifolia
ATCATAAAGGACAAATTTTCATTCATTTTATTTTAAATATTTTAAGAGGAATTGAATAAAATTAAAATTTTAAAACAAATATAAAATTTAGAAACAAAAAAATGAAAACAAGTCACAATCAAATTTGGAATATGAAACACATCTCTCGAACCCATATTTTTAATCAACTGCGTCAGTCCTTGGACACTGAAACAAAAGTTAAATAAATTAATAAAAGAAACGGGTAGAATTGAGCATAGCATTGATTTTTTTTTTTTAAGTAAAAAGAAAAAAAAACATCATCAAAGCCTAGTCATCATGCATTAACAAGCATAATAATTAAGCACAATAATCAAACCCATTGGTAAATATTTATAAATAAATAAATAAAATAAAAGCAGCAGTTCAAAATGGGGCATTAAAAGTAATAATTAAAATAATGCACATCAGCCTCAAATACATTTAATAGAAGATAATAAAAACAAAGATTAGCAATTAAGTTGCAAAATTAATAATGGTTTGTTTTTAAGTATTTTCATTAATAATTAAAAGACAAAAACCAGACACTAAATCAGTGGAGGCTGCAACTTTGAAACAGAGATGTTGGTTCAATGTATTTGCTTTCAGATCTTATTTTCTTTTTCTTTTTTTATTTTATTTTATTTTATTTTATTCTATTTTTATAGATACAGACAAATGAATAGATTTGGGTTTAGAGGAACACATTTTTTCCAGTACCCTTTTATGCTCACTTGTACCCAATTTCACTATTATTATTATTATTATTATTATTATTATTATTATTGTTGTTGTTGTTTTTTTTGGTGTCGCTCAATATTGGTGTTGGTTTGAAGCGACACCAATGATATATGATGTCGGTCATGACCGACACTAAAAGTTTTTGGCGTAGGTTAATTTGGACCGATTTTATAATAATATTGATTCATTCTATGTACTTTTGGTGTCGGTCATATTTGGTGGCGGTTTGACCGACACCACTAACTCGTCTTTAGACTGCGACACTAAGAAGAAGAAGAAAATTAGAAATTTATATTGATTTAAAAATAAGTAATTAGTTATATTTATTTATTTTAAAAGGAAAATTGTACACATCACATGGCTAATTGAGACAAAGAACATTACACTAAAAAGATTCCATATGTCGTATTATTAAACAAATCAAAATCAAATAAATATAATTTTGTGAAAATTTTGAAGGCAAAACAAAACCAACTTTTTATGATGAAATCTGATTGGATGATGCAAACAAAGTATCTTATATTAATTATAAAAGAGAAAGATCATGAATATATATAAGCGGACAATTATTTTTATTGATATTTTAAAAGGTTACAATAATTAAAAGTAAAAGATTCGAACTTTTAACGAATAATCATGAGATTTACACCGATACTGCTTAATTTTATAGGTGATTTATTAAGAATTATATGGGTTTATAAGCCTGTCTTAATTGTTACCTGTCAATAAAATTAATTAATAGCTTGATCAGGATATGTATATATTTATAGTTAATAATTAAAGTATATAAAAAAGAAATAAAATTAATGATTAAAAATAAAATTTAGATACTTAAATTTTATTTTAAAATTTTTAATAGCAAAGGTAAATTTAAAAAAAATTGAATTCGATATGGTATACGACGGTAGAAGAATGGGTTCAATGTCTGTAGGTTGGTATTATTGTGTATTATTTTTAAAGATATTTGTCTGATAAATACCTTTATTTGTTTAATAATTAATTTATTTTAAAGTATACTAAAATTTAATTCGAATGCTTATGTTTGATGTTTCTTAAATTGTCTCCTTGTTCTTATAATAATTGAAATTATTCTTAAAGTCAACGACTATTGACAATTTTAAAAGAACAGTAACTCAACGATATAATGTGTATTATGTGACCCTATTTCAACCAATACCCGAGATCCAGCTACAAATTTGTTGTAACAATGAACTTAAGCAAAACGACAGTGTTTTAGGAAATAAAGTAAAGGTTAAAACGACAATGTTTAGAACACAATGACTATAATTTTACTCTTCACTAACAGTAGCTCAACGATATATATATATACACTCAAAGATTATAAGGTTATGGATTCGAGTCTTTCATCTCAATGGTTGTAATCTGAAAGAATTTTTTTTTTTTTAAACTATAACATTTCATTACAAAATTTAATGAACAATTCAAAAATTACAAAATAAATATCATATATTTCTTCTAAATTACAAAGATGGAGGAGAGAGGCGCAGTGATTTCATTGTTGGTGTTATTTCAGTTCAACACTTGTGTCACTGATTTGATCCGTGAAATCGTACGGATGTTGGCTGGCGGGAGAGCAACATTAAAAAGTATAATATTCAAATATTAATCAAATTTTAGTTATAACATATAGCGAGACTCTCAACAGATAACATAGTAACTAAGTTGGATGCTTGGAACATTGTCTGTAATGGTTTCTACATCAGATAATTCAAATATTATTTCTACTTGAAAAAAATTTTGGAAAATTAATTATGTCATTCCTAAAATTGAGTTGGATACTTGAAACATTATCTGTAATGGCATCTATCGAAATGCAATATTATTATTGTAAAGGAAATTGATACTAACCCTTTCTATCTAGTCTGCCTTCTTTCACGAGACTCAAATGTGCACATTATAGGTTTATGTAAAGTCTCTATTATAGCTTGGCTCTTGCTAATTTTTCCTCTTCTTTTAGGAATATCTATGACGGGGTGGACATCTGGAGATCATTTTTAAATCATTTTCCTTCTTCCGCTTTGGATAAAGTTATCATTATAATTTGGAGCCTTCGATCTTATAGAAACATTTGTTTTCACAATGAAAAAAAAAGAAAGAAAAAGAAATGTGATATCTTTAATTGACCTTATCGAAAAAAACTTATCCAATTTCTCTTTCATTAATTGCAGGACCCAGGACATCTACCGATGTTTCCACTCATCCTGGCTCCCTTTTTGGTAAGCTCAATGATGATGCTTCATGGTCTAAGGAGACTGAAATTGGCAGAACTGGCTGGATTCTGAAAAATTTTGATGGAATCCTGCTTATAAATAGTGCTCGGCATGATATTCTGGAATCTTCGACAAAGGTTCTTGAGAGGATTGCTATTCGGGAAGGGCTTTATCAAATAGCAAAGTTATTGTATGGGTCTTCCCTCCCTATCTTGATGGAATCTGATGCTTTATCTTTATCAATGCTATTTGTAATGATTCCCACGATTTATGGTTATGTTGTGCGTGACATCCTTGATATCTCCTCTAGACTATGAGTCTTACTTCTGTTCATTACAGGAAAGGTTATAGTTAACCTCCTAGCAAAGTCTCGTTTGCTTGGTGGTGTATCTAGTTGGTCTCGCTCTTTATGTAGCTCAAATTCTAGTATTGCTTCTTTTTTGAAGGAGAACCTCCCTCAAAGATTGTATTACGATTGCACTGGACATTCTTTAATTTTAAAAAAAAAAAAAACCAAATATATATAATTAAAGTATAAAACACTAAAAATATCATTTTTCTCTCGAAAAAAAAATCATTAAAGAGAACCTAACTGCCCCAATAAATGCTTTTACAACGGCCTCCACCTTCTTTATAACCACTTCTCTCACTTTCACAAATCCACAAACAACAAAAAAAAATGGCATTTTCCACTTTTCTTATAGCCATTCTCATTCTCTCACCCTCCTTCTCTTTTGCAGCCATGTTCGGATCCGCTACCGGGTTAGACGGCACACCCGACTTCGGAAAGGGCTGGGACAAGGGTGAATACGGCGGTGGATATGGAGGCGGTTATGGCGATCCTGAAGGTGGCTACGGGAAGGGCGGGATTATAAGGACAAGTGTGGTGTGTCAAGAGAAGGGTCCTTGTTATAATAAGAAAGTGACTTGTCCGGCTAAGTGCTTCTCTTCCTCTAGCAGCTCAGGAAAGGGGTTCGGCGGCGGCGGTGGCGGCGGAGGCTGCTCTATTGACTGTACTAAGAAATGTATTGGGTATTGTTAGAAGGGAGCTGGTAGTACCTATAAATAGTAAGGTTGTTGAAAAAAGGCAATGTAATGCAGGTTTACTAGACTGATAAACTAAGTACTATAAATATAAATTATAAGTAATGTTTGTGTAATGTTGTTGTTGTGTGTTTATTTAATTTTCTTGTCACTTTTCAAATTATGGTTTTTGTTGGACTCTTTTTCAAAATGTGAATTTTGAAATGTTACTTAGATGGAGGGATCTTGAGGGTTTTGTTTTAATAGTTGGTTGGAGCTGGTTTCTTCTTGTTGATATACATTACTGTAAAAACAATAATTTTATGCAGTAAAGTCAATCTGTGAAATCAATAATAGCGTGTTTGGCGAAAGGAGAATAAGAATTAAGGGAAGAATACGAAAGAGAGAATGATTATTTGTATTTAAACAAAGAAAATGATAACGAGGAAAATAAAATAATGAGTACTATGCGACTAAAAGATAATTATCGTTAATGTTAGTATGTTAACGTTAGTGTTTATGTTTTTCCTAAATTGTAAAGCACAATGAGCCTTAGGGCTTAGTCTATAAGAAAGATTTAATTAGGTTTCATAAGTGTGTTGTACTATGTTGCCTATCATTTCTTCTCTAGGATGAATGTTTATTTTTCTTTAACCTCTCGTTAATCAATTAGTTATAAGGAGCCAAAATTGTTTCAAAAAGAATAAAAAGATAGATTTTTAAAAAAATGTAATTATAGTAAAAATGATTCTCGATAACTTAAACATCGAAAATCATGACCTAGACATACATAAAAATTATGAAAAGAAAACAACCAAATCAGGCCGACAAGTTTTTAGTTCTATAGTGCTTTTGTTAGTAACTTTTTGTATAATTTATATAATTTATAATGACGTCAACAAGAATATGATAGACTATAAATTCAATGAAATTTATTGTAGGTAGCTAATTCAAAATCTTATTTAAATGATAACAATTTTTATAAGTATTTTCATAAATACCCAAATATGAAAAAATTCAGGTTTTTCTGGATTTAAAATTTTGACATCTGTTAAAACCTTTTTTCTTTTTTCTTTTTTACCACCCATAAAAACACCCCTAAATTAAAATTATCTAATCTTAAAAACCTATTTCATAACAGAAAAATTGGTAAAAGAAAGATGTACACCAGTCTTAGAGAAGTAATCTCTCCGCTGTTTAATTCACAAGATTGTGTGGCATCGGTTCTTAATTTACTTACTTTTCTTCGTTTATCCATTTTCTTGGAGATTGAATAAAATAAAGTAAAGAGAGAATTTATTTTTTATTTT
Source organism: Cyclanthera cordifolia (assembly GCA_037832605.1). Classification (NCBI taxonomy): domain Eukaryota; kingdom Viridiplantae; phylum Streptophyta; class Magnoliopsida; order Cucurbitales; family Cucurbitaceae; genus Cyclanthera; species Cyclanthera cordifolia. The sequence goes on from JBBMEG010000024.1 coordinate 2,077,466, forward strand.
TCTTTTGAAAATAAAACAATGCTTTTCAGACCTTCACAAACGTAAGTAGGTTGAGTTGTCCCCACAACCATCAAGAACTTACATATTTCAAGTGTGCATGTACAAGTGAAACAGATGGGAGGTTCTAAACATAAATTTTGCATGAGTTGGGAAAACAACAAATAAAGAGAGAGAGAGAGAGAGAGAGAGAGAATGACACTTTTCAGGCTAATTTAAACATATTTAAAAACACCAGAGGAAACCAGTCAGAGAACATAATATCAATTCAATTCAATCATGAGTTCTTGAAGAACACATCCAAGCAACGTGTAAAAATGGAACTCAGAATTCACTCAACTTCAACGTTCTAATAATACGGTCTATAAAAGTGGACTTGACTACTACTACCTCTAGCATCAAATTACATCCGGGATAGGTATAAAAAAAAAAACACATACACTGAAGTTGGCAGGTAAAAATGAAGCAATGTAACCGAAAGCCGGTGGCTAAGTGCATATACAACCTATATTCAAGGAAGAAGCTCACCCTTGTTGTTCGAGATAACCGCGTTATCACAGGGCTGCCCTCACAGCGCCCCTCGCAGCCTCGCGCTTCATCTGAGCTGCTTTGCCGCTGCCTCGGAAGTACATGTATACTTGCTGAATGACAAATGTGAGAAGACAATGTAAATAATTGAATAAGCAATTCGGTAGTTTTCCATCTGTGTAGTATGGATAAAAAAGGAAGGCATAATTGACCTGAATAACCCAGATGCTGAGAACCGATTCAAGACAGAATAATCCAAAACCAACGAAATAGAATATCTGCAACAAACACGAAAATAGTGGATCAACCCTTCATATTTCAGTGAAAACAGATAATTTCATCTTTGTGGGTATCCATCTCAAAACCAACTGACAATAGGAAGAATAGCCCACCTATTTTATAAATGCTAAGATATTTCCTCATTTTTTCAATGTGAGACAATGGTAAGATTCTCAATACGTCTCCTCAAGATGGTGCCTCTTTTGAGCTCACCAATCTTAAATCGGATCTCAATTTAATTTTTATTGGACCGAATCCCTGTTTGGACTTAATGGAATCTGACATCATATTAGAAAATGTAGACATTCATCTCAAAACCAATCGACAGTGTGATGAATAATCTACCTATCTAATAAATGCTAAGATATTTCTTCACTTTTCTAACGTGAGAAAATAATGAAATTCTCTCGTTACCTAGGATAAATCATAATAGACCTAACAACGATAAATAGAACTAATGTTATCAAATAACTATATATTTCTCCATTTTTTTGGGTTAGAGTTTGGCAGAGTAATCCAAGTTTAGTTATTTAAGTGAAAAATAAAACATAAATCAACAGGCAGAAAAGCAAGTACACTATAATTCTATTAGTAGATCAAAAGAGAATCTTCCCAAGTCATGTGCTCAAAAGTAAAAGAAAATATCCTTACGCCGACCAAGACTTGTCTGCCAATAAGATCAATTGCAGGTAAAATGCCACTGTTGAAAAAAAAATGGTTAGTTCAATGAAAAAATTCTGGAACATCTATTCTAAGAACGAATACTATTGACACCATGCAATCTATGACCTTAGGTAAAAGGATCAAGATCAATGGAAAAAAAATATATCTAGCTGAAATGGAGATAAAAGTTAAACCTGCTTCATAAATGCATCAAGCCAATTGACTCAAACATTTTAAAGCTTCATCAACCAAACCATTATGAAAACACAAATTAACAGCAAACACATGATAAATAATAAATACAAAGGAACTTACGTCAGAGATTTTCCCCGGAAGACTATTGGAGGGGCTACAGCAGCAAAGATGCAGAAAGCAATATGAAGCTGTAGAGAAAAATAATAAGTTAAAATACTATTTTAGTCTCTAGATTTTGAGCTTTATTCCATTTTTATCCCTAGATTCTTAAGAGTTCAATTTTAGTCCTGGACTATGAAGTTTTTTCCTTTTTAGTCCCTATAAGTTTAAAATTAGTATCTTATGAAAATTTGATGTTAATATATTTAAAAATAAGTTGAACAATCTTAATAATTTTAATATAAGTAAAGAAAATATGTGAACATAGATATGGTAAATTTTTAGAGAAAAATTAACAAAAAAATAATTTAAATAAGAACCAAAGTTAATTTATTTTGAAATTCTAGGAACTAAAAGATTGAACATTCAAAACTTCAGAGACCAAAATGGAAAAATATTAAAAATTTAGGGACCACAAATGGGACGAACTTGAAAGTCCACGAACTAAACTTGGACTTTTAAAATTCTAGGGACCAAAATGATACTTTAACTCAAATAGTAATTAATAGATAATGAGAAAAAGTCCAATCTTCAAATGAGTGTTTAAGATTTGGGAAGAAAGCTGAAGTGACATTACCAAATAAAACATAAAAAACCATCCAAACTTCATAGCACTTTCACTCCTGCAACAATAAAGAGAAAATAATGCCGAATTAATATCTTTGTGATCCGTCTAATACTAGTGTATAGGATAAAGGTTTCAACCTTCGAAAGTGTTGGGACCTTATAACACATTAAAAATCCACAACACACCATTTTTTTGTATATTTTTGCTATTAGAAAACAATTTCAAAGTTCAGTATTTAGTCATATTAATTCTTCAAGAAATCGATCTTAACCTCAAACACAAACAACGATGAATTTCAACAATGAAAACCCCAAAAATAAAAAATGAAAACCAATTCAAGATGAAAAGGATGGAAAGAGAGGCGTACATGCAAGTTTAAAATTGAGAGGAAAAAAGGTACCTAGATGCATTGTAGAGTGGGCGGTACCACAAGAAATACCCTCCAGGCACCCCAGCAATGAAATAGATGACGGCAAGGAACCAGATTTTTACCTCTACAACCATGAAATGGTAAGATGACAAACAATAAAGTTTTTAAACTCAAGAAAACAAGTAATCACTACAGATAAATCGGAAAAGGTTTTCAAAAAAAAAATCACTATAGATAAATCATTTTTGCTTGGCATTTCAACTCACCTTCTCCCTTGATCCATGCCGTAGTTACAGCTATTATGTTCCAGAGGAGGCAGAGAGTTAGTCCTGTACCATCAGAACAGTACAATGTCCTTCATGTCAATGACTTTAATAAAAGATTTTACTGCCATAACTCATCTAAGAAAGAAAAAGAGCAACATTGCAGGGGAACTGTATGACAATAGCTAGCTAGCATAGAAGATCTAGTTTTAATTACTCGTCTATGAAAGAAATAATGGCAACTTTGCAGGTTGAATTAAACTTTCAATCAATTTTAGAGAGTACGACTCAATAACAATGTAACATATAATAGAGTTAAAATTCGGATTAGTAAATGATCAAATAAATAATAATAGCCTATGGACCAGATCAAATCAAGCTAGACCAAAAGTTCACATACCCAACAACGTAGTAAATGCAACGTACTGCAACCTTTGCAAATGAATAGGAATATCATTTGCAATATCATGGTGGATAATTGGGAAAAAAGGTGGCCAATTTTTCTGCTCTAGAGCAATTCCAGCTGCAAAAAAAAAAAAGGGTCATATGCTTGATTGGAAGAACACGTGACCTAGAATGTGCTTTTGTTATTCAATAAGTTGCATTACTCAATAATTAGCCTTCGTGATTAAGAACAACAGTGTTACTTTCAATTTTAAAAAAGCCCAACAACAACAGGGGTGTGTTAATATAAACAATAGAGCTTTTCTTGAGAAAAATGAAAGAATACAAGGGTTAACAAAAAAGAAAGAGGGCACACAAAATGAGGCACCTACAAAAAAAGGCCTCCAATCCAGAAAATATACAAATGGCCTCGTCACCGAGATTTGGAGTGAAACATAGAATCTAATGACCATGGAAGCAAACTAATCTCACACCCCACAATGGGGTACATTTGCTCAACTTATGGTCTAACATACCCTAGTCACGGATCAATCCAATAGCTGGCACTTTCCTCTATTGGTCTTCAACCTAGAAATAGTCTCAAAGAAAGCTAAGAAGTTAATCATAGTAATGAATAACCTCTCATCCCCATAACAAAGAAATGGGTGCCATGGCCAAACTGAAGATGAGACGAAGAAAAGGTTCTTCTTACAAACCTTGCCACCCTCAACCACCCCACTCTCAACTCATCATGAAATGACCCTACATAGAACATCCACAATAGGACGTAACACAAAAGGCAACAAATGATCCCGTTGTCGAAGGCCCCTAGAAACAATGATTCGACCTATAGGTCTACCTTTCACAAAAATAAAGTATACCTAGCAGACCCCTAACACAACACTACATCCACGACCTTCAAAATTATACTCAGAACAAGGGTGTATGAGTAAAACAATTTGGAGTGGCAGAAATGGTAATGTTTACATTTATATCTATGTTAATAGAAATGATTTTAATTATACTTCAGCGGACTGGAGATTAAGGGGTTAGCCTACTGCTCAAAAAGGCTATGGAGAGGGAATAGATTCAGTTCATGATCACCACCTATCTAAGATTTAATATCTCAAGTTGGTTGGAATACCCACCCAAACTTTTTTTAAAATGATAAATAAATAAATATTCAAAGTCAATATAAAAATAATAATAACTAGATACTTTAGCAAAATGAAGTTACAATTTTATTATGACAAATTTCCACTAAATTTATTAAAAGGTTTTCCGATTTCTGAGCTTTAAAATGAACTTCAACATTTGGAACAAAATATAAATTACCTCGGTTTGCAGCATCTTCCTTCCGTTTTACTTCCTGCATTTAACCAAAAATGCTAAAGAACTCAATAAAATCATAAAGGTACCTGAACATAGACCTAGTCTAGTATTAGAAGTAGTTACCTAAAGCATTAAACTTTAACTTTAATGAATAAAAACTAATACAAGGATTTCACTTCAAAGAGTGGAGGAAAACATGATAAAAATCTTAATCTTGATATATAGAAATTCAATATCTTGAATAAATTGAACTAACACCAGCTCTTGGCTAATCTGTTGAGATTAAATTATAAGTGTAAATACTAAATATTTGCAAAATCCATTTCTAGTCTCAAGTACGTAATTGTGACATTAATCAAAATCATTATCAAACAAGAAAATTATCCTGATTGCGATTGTTCCTGATGGGCATCATGTTTGAGATTAAACACCAAATAACAACTGCAGACCTATTAACAGATTTGGGGCATTCTTCAAGAAGTACCTGTTCCCGCCTTCTTAATTCAGCCTCTTTAGCTTGGAGATCCTTCTCTTTCTTCTTCAAGTCCTATTTTTAAAGCTAGTGCAATTAGGAAATCCAGAAGATCAATGGTGGCATAAAGAAAAAAAATACATAATAATCAATTAAGAAAACCTTATATTTTGATCCTTCGGAACTTGAATCAAGTGGTATGTCAACCGTTGCACCATGGCCATAATTAAAATCGACGGGTTCTGGAGGAAGAGGTGAAAGCCGGGAATTTGTGGCAGGAGCAACACTTCCATGATTCTGAAAAAATACCAATAACACAGCTGGTAAAAATCGTTGACAAAATAAATATTTTAATTTCTAACTAATGAATATTGTGTTATAGTCATGGATTCAACAGATTAATGAAACTACTAAAACCATGTTGAACTGAAAACCAAAGGTTAAATGATTTTCAAACTATTCTTGTACTAAGAGAATGTGCAATTATTGACAACAATATCGAAATAAATAGCACAAATCATGTATTCCCTGTAAAATTGAAATTTTGGAACTGACAACTAAAATCGTGTACGAAAATACGTATTAAACAAAGCTGTATTGCTGTAAATAGAAAAAACGTAAGTGAAAGGCTATCCAAACTCGATAAAACGAATACTTTAATCCCTTTTTTTTTTTGGTTTAGTGTGGTGAGCAACTAGCTACTACAGCAGCTTAATAGACAAGGTTAGATTCATTTTTTCCAGTTGCAAAAAGAAAGAGAGCACCTCCGTCATAATTTGATTTCCTCGATGCCTTCACCAAACGCCGACAATATATGCAGATAAACGCACAAATTCGCACTAATTCTAGACCACTAACTAAACAACTAGCTTGAATTTCCAAGTAATTGGATATATATCTAAGTGAAATCTAAACTATAACCATTGCATCTTTCAACCACCATCGTGCCCTTAATTCAGGCGAGAGAAACAAACTATAGGTATGGAAATATCCTGTATGTAATTGTGAGAATATCGAAATCGAAATCGAAATCCAATCCAATCCAACAATAAAAAAAGAATATGGAATCCAAATCCATTTCGACTGCGCTAAACGGAAATCCGCATTCAGTGCACACTCAAACGACCCAGTCAATCGAATAATAAACAAAACGAAACTAAACATATACTGTTGAGCAACACTTCAATATCTCGAAACCAATCAAATTCAGTAACAAATTAGGAGTAAAATCCGAAGTACGAGTGATGAGCATGAGAATCAAAGATGGAGAAAACTCACTGCAAAGGGGTTGACTTCCTCTTCTTCATCGAAAGGGTTTCTGTCGTAGCGACCAGCCATGGCGGAAGTAGATGCAAAGGCAAGCTAAGAAGCGGAACCGCAAAACCTCAGATCTGATTCGAAGAGAAGCTTAGTGATGAAGCAAATTCAAAAGGTAATCCCGAAGAAATTTGACGGTTGAATCGGAAAAATGGACTTTGGAAAGAACAAATTGGAATCGTACAGAGAAAGAAAGAGTAGTAGTTGTACTTAATACCTTTCGGATGAGACAATTAAATTCAAATTCTTTAATTATCACAAAAAATAAATAAATAAAATAAATAAATAAATGTCAGTTGAAAATTTTATCTTCGCTTTTTTTCGGATTGAATTTTATTTATTTAATATTTTTTAGAACTTAGAAAAACAAATAATTTTCAGAAAAAAATGGTGGTTCTATAGTTAAAAGTTTTATTACTAATAAATATTTATTTATTTATTGATCTATTATTCGAGTCTCTCACTTTAATAAATATATATTAAAAAAGATTTTATTTGTTCTAATAAATGGTATATATGATTTTCAAAAGTATATATGTATTTAATTTGAACCGGTTTAGTTAAGAAAATGAAAGAAAGAGAAGTGAGAGTAATTTATATTTGATGGAATTGTCAAGTTAATTAAACCTTGTGCGCAAATGTTCACCGGAAGAGATCTATTCTCTCTTCTCTTCTCTTCTCATCTCTCTACACTACTCCAAATATGTTATTTGTTTTTACGCCAACCCAGTAGATCGAAAGATTTATGTAAGGTTTCGAGGAGGCATAATTAAATAAATTGTTTTTAAGTAATTATTAGGTTTTTTTTTACAATAGACTTAAATAAGTATTATATATAGATTATGGTTAAATTATAAATAAATAAAGGAAATTTGAAAAAAAAAATTGCTTATTTTAATTATAATACATTTTTTATAAATATTTAATTCATAGCCAAATTTCGGACCTTTTTCAATCTTGTCTTTCATCTCTCTTAATTGAAGATTGTTTTTGTATTGATTGAAAATTATCCATGACACTGATTAAATATTATCTGATTGAATGAAGACTATCGGTTGAAGTTATTAAACACCTACCAATCTAACTCCAATATTTTACTATACTTGAATTTCTTATAGAAAGTTGTTATTCATTAAAAAAAAATCCCATTAAAAAAAAAATTCATAAATAATTGGATTAATAACTTTGTTTTTAATATTCATATACTAATCATTTGAGTTGTTCTTATACAACAAATTTATGTCAGTTCAATAAAAAAGTCAATGATTCGAGTTCTTACTCTCAATTGTTGTAACCTAAAAAAAATCTCTAATTCTAAAAATTGTTAAAATAAAAATACAAATAAAATGTACTAACCACTTTAAATCATGGGTTGTTCATACCAAACCATCCAATGCTAGTTTTCTGTTTTCTAAAATCAAGATTGATTAGAAATCCAATTTGTAAAGGGTTGATAATATACTTTTCAAAATTGTTGAGAGATGACATTGTAAAATAAATGCAAGTATAAATATAAAGAATATAGCTAAGCACAAATAAACACCATTTTACAATGACAGGAAACTAATCAATGAGTAATATTCACATGAAACAATGATTAAAACAATTAAAAGCTTGCCTCCTAGAACTTTGTGGGTACCAACATTTGATTCTCTGATCTTCTACCCTGCTAAAGTATTTCAATTCCTTACTTTCTTCTACAGCATTTGTAAGAGTTTCTGTACGATTTCAGAGATCGGGGGCCGAAATTCGGGCTCTCTCTGCCAAAAGATTGGCAGAAAGTATCAGTAAGATGAAGTAAATATCCTTGGTAACTTGATAACAAGAAAAAATTGTAGAGAATTTTACCATTATACAAGAGGAAATAATATCAGCAAAGCGAGATAACGACTTAATGGGATACGTCCCATTAAGAGATGGATCGACCATTCTTGATAACGCATCGATATCATGAAGCCGTAGAACAGCCCAACGAACAAGAAATTGCTCTCCTCTAGGTAGTGATCTTGATTTTCACAATCAGAGAAAGAATAACATGTAAGTTGTATAAAAACCATAACTAAAATAGTTGGATTGTAAGAGATGTTGATTTCCCAGATGAAACAGGTAAGCTCAAAGGTGAATGGATGATGTTCGATTTCGCTTACCGGTCACATGCCTTCCGACCAGTGAGAAGCTCTAGCAATACAACCCCAAAGCTAAAGATATCACTTTGGTACGTGTAAGTTCCTGACTCGAGTTCAGGAGCACCATAACCGTGAGCTGGGAGGAAATGCGCAGATGACTAGAGTAATAAAATTTGTGTTAGCAACATTGTCTTTCATAGATCATCTGATCTATGAATTTGATAAATTAACAAGTGGAATTCAATTTTAAATGAGAAGGAAACGACTTGACAAGGATTCGAACTCATGACCTCTACACTGATACCATGTTGAATTATGTAAATCAACAATCAACCTAAAAACTTAAGATGGTAGGTTATGGTAAATTTAATTATGTCAACTAACACACATTTCAACTACATGGTCATTGTGTCATTGGCACAAACTTTTTAGTTCAACAATATTTGTGGGTGTGGGGTTCAACTGCCATCTTTTGGTTACTAGGTTAACGTCATGCCATGGATCTATCATAGTAGTTCGAATTATTACCTGATTAGCTGTAGAAAGCAACGAACCTAAGCCAGAGTCGGAGACCAGTGCTTTTAGCTCATTGTCCAAGAGAATGTTAGCAGACTTAAAATTTTGGTGCACAATAGGTGGTTGACAGGCCTCATGTAGATACCTGTCTCACAAGAAAAGTAGAGAACTCAGTTACATACTACCTTTTTACTGAAAATGTCTGCAAACACGATTCTTCATTCACTTACTCGAGGGCTCGTGCAATTCCAAGTGCAATTCTTATGCGTACATTCCATGAAAGCTTCCGATTCATCTCATTGTCAGCATGGAGAGCATCATAGAGAGTGCCATTTTTGCAATACTCATAAATGAGTAGATATTGCCCATGCTCAACACAATAGCCCACAAGCTCCACAATGTTATCATGCCGAATTTCGCATATATTAGACACAAGATTGTGAAAATCATCGTCATTCCATCGAGTTGAAGAGGGTCGATCCAGTTTTTTAACAGCCAAAAGCTGAAGAAAAAACGAAAAGTGTAAATGTGGTTGTGGAAATTTTTACTGCAATACTCTTAACTTGTAAAGTTCAATGAGCTAGAGAAGATTTTGACACAATCCCTGAAGAAATTAGAAGTATTAGATACTTATTTAAGAGTGATTAAACTATATTACCGTTCGACTTGGAAGCTCGGCTCTATAGACACTGCCAAGCATGCCTCTCCCAAGAAGATTATCTTGAGAGAAACTATTAGTATACTGCTGAAGTGACGCAATTGTGAAAACTTTTAAAGAGCTTGTGTTCAGTTTTTTAGGCACTCTACTGGGTCCTTCAGCAGCCACAGTTGGTTTTGCAATCTCCTGAGTTGAAAAGAGGAGAAAAGGAGGTGGAGGAGGCGGTGCAGGGAAGTCGTCGTCATCTATGCTTACGCTTGAACTCTCTGCATAGTTTTTACGAAAACTCGTATTATAGGCATTGTTTCTATTCCCATTTGTGTCATGTCTATCTACAAGCCTTAGAGTTGTAAAATCCATTTTTCTATCCATCATTTTGTCTCTATCAAGTGGCTTAAGAGTGACCTCCGTTGGACCTTCAAAAAAAAAAAAAGGAAAAAAGTCTATAAAGTAATTGTTGAATGGACGAGTAGAATTAATTTTAAATGAAGAAATTGACACGGCGGCAACTCAAACTTAAAACCTTCGGCCCTGGTGACATGTTGAATTATGTTAAACTACCAATCAACTTAAAGTTTGGTGATTTAACATAATTCAACAGTAAGCTTTAGCATAATATAATATATTAAAAACGTAAAGCTTGTATAAATTTGACAAAATAGTGAAAAGTTAAAAGACAGAGAGATGGAGTTTGTACCTTTCTCCATGTCATCAACTTCAACCGATGGCTTCGTGGGCTTAGGCTTATAATCAGAAGCCATACCAGCATTGGTACGAATCATATTCATGTCTTCACGATGCTTGCTTCTTTTCAGGCATATCGACACAAGAATACAGATTCCTAATGCAACTAATATTATTGCGCCAATGATAACAATCCAAATGATCCGCTTAGCCGAAAAGAAACTCTTTGCTCCATCCATTTCAGGTGTCCCCGACGATAATGGCTGACCTGCACCTGTCTGTCTGGTTGGTTGTCCCATAATAACTGGTGCCACAGCAAATGTTGAAGGGGCTAAAGCAGGTGCGGACGGAATAATCGTAGTATTAAAAGGGTTTCCATCTTTTCTGCATATATTAAAACCCCACACAATTGATAGGATACCATATTTTCTAGGTAGTTAAACCAAGTTAACTAGGAAAGAAGAGGAAAATAAGTTATGTGAAATCGTGAAAATGTACAAGGGAGATAATGTCAGTTTGAAAAGACAAATTAATCCATGCATGCATTATAATCATATTTTTGAACAAAGAATTGTGCTTAAATTCACCTGAAATTTTGAATACCCAACAACTTAGCAGGTATAGGTCCAGAAAATAGGTTGTTCTCTATATTTCTGCATAGCCAAAAAGAACAAGTTTTCAATTTGAAGGATAATTACAACTCCCATCCATTTCAGAATTGAATGTGCTGATCAAACAACAAGAATGGAATTTTTCTGAAAATAAATGAAGTAAGAATAGTACAAATCCGACAATGGAAGATCCTGTAGAGCATCAAGCATCCCAGAAAGATGATTGTTCTGCAAATGCCTGAAGACCGAAAATTACAAATGCATATAACATGTAAATGTGAAATATGGAGAAATAAAAGTGCTTACAGAGATTAACTCACAGTGTAGTAAGGGAGAGCAAATCGGCCATCGAGGGAGGCAGCTGACCGCTCAAATTGTTGCCGGACAAGTCCCTAATTAATAAAAGATGATCAGACTCTAACTTCGGGGAGGCTACCAGAATTTAATGAAGACACTCACAAGTTATTCAAGCCATTAAGAAACTGGAAGAAGTCCGGTATTACCCCAGTAAGAAGGTTATTGTTTAATGACCTGAGAGACAACAAAGACAGGGATCATAATGAAGAAATTGGCTAGAAGATTATCTAAACACTGGGGCCAAATTCATAGTTTTAACGACAAACTTACAAGTCCATCAATTGTGTTAGCGAGGCCAATGCAGAGGGAATGCTTCCAGTTAATTGATTAGCTGATAAAGAACTAAACAACGAAAATGGACATGTTAAATATGTCAGAAAAGGACCATTCTAAAGAACAAAAAATTGTATTAGTTAACGACGAGTCGACGATTAGCCAGTAAATTTTTTGAAACGAAAGGTGACATACAAACTTCTTAGTGTAGCAGGCAATGTAGATGGAATATTCCCTCCAATGTGATTGTTGCTAAGATCTCTACTCCATAAAAACAGTACAAAAATGTTCATAAGACTATTGTAGTTAAGCAACAATTAGTATAATGAATAGGGACCTAATCCATCATTAAGATCCACAATCAAAATGAAGATGGAACTTACATTGATATTATTGACTCAAATTGGTCCAAGCTAATGCCTAGCTCTCCTCCCAAATTCAAGCCACTAAGTTGTCTATGGCAAAAACAAATAATTATTCCATTATTTAGAGAAAGGGAAAAATAAAGTTAGCTAATAAAAGGATGAATTGAATTCACGTACATAGCTGTTATATTTGTGAATACACACTCAACCCCTAGCCACTTCTCCCCACATGGATCACCTCCCACAAGAATCCATCCTCGCAAAGGAGGGTAGCCAAGAGAAATAAACAATGCATTGATTGCAGCAACTAAAATTAAGAACAAAAAAAAAGAAACTCAGCAACAAATATTAGAATGACACTAGCAAGAACAAGAGCAATAAGCAAAAGTGTAAAAAGCTATATTCAAGCCTTTTTTCCATTTGGGTGTTCTTTGTCTTCAAAATTGTTGAGTGATTAGAAATGAGGAGTTATTTTGAGTGATTATAAATTTTAGTTTTGTAATAGCTCCTTTGGTTGATGGTTAGTTAATAGCTCGTTTAGTTTATAGTTTTTGAAAGAGAGGTGTAGATAACAACTCATCTGGATGAAATTGTAATGAATGATTATTTTGAGGTTAAAAATTAGTTGTTATAAATAAACGAGTATAAATGATTGTTTATAAATTAGTGATTATTTTGAGTGATTACAAATACAATAGCTTATTTGAATGCATTGTTCAAAGAGTGGTTTGTAAACTCATTTGTAATAGGTTAATCGCTAGTTAAAAACAGGAAACAAACATCCCAATCTTTTCAGATAACCAAACAGAGCAAAAAAAAATCACAACCACTGACCAAAAAAAGTGAACAAAAAAGGGGAAAAAAACAACAATCTTTAGGTATCTGCCTTACCATCGCGTAGGTCAGTTTCTCCAAAGCAAAACGGGTTGATGAAAACCAAGAACAGCCCAATTAGGATCTTCATGAACAAATTCCAATTAGCAAAACCCATAAGCAATAAACAGAGCTGTACTCTAAATCCCACTTGAATCTTCTCGTTTCTTTTGGTCCAGAATACTCAATCTGGGCAAAAAAAATCAGCCAATCCTAAGATTGCATCAAAATCAAACTAAAAACACTTCATAATCACACAGCCCTAAACTCCAAATCAACCAAGAACAAAAACCCACAACCCACAGTGGAAAAACAAGCTAAATCAGCACAAAAAACAACCAAACATGAAGAACATTTAGTTATCTAGAAACAATAAGAAACAAGGGAGTAATGAAAAGAAGGAAACAAATACCAAATAGAGCAAAATGCAAGTAGAGAGAGAACTGGAAGAAGGAGAAGCAGTGATGAAATTATGGGCTCTTCCTTTGTTCACAGCTTTTGCTGCCTTTTTTCACCTTTTTTAGCTTTGGAATTTGGCAAGCACCAAAAAAAAAAAAAAGCAAGATGCAGAGGAAGAAGGCCTTTGTTTTATTTATTTATTTTTATTTTTTAAATAGAAAAGGCTAAATTAATATTTATGATTTTCTTTTCTTTTTTTAATGCATGTGGAAATTTGAGACTGCAAATCAAAATTTAGGAATTTGAATTTTTTTTTTTTTTTTTTTAATGCATATTTTGATTTTTGTTTTTGGAAAGTGCAAACGGTCTATTTGACACTAACTGGAGCCTTGTCCAGCTGCTGGTGGGCCCATTTTATATCCCTTCTTCGTTAAGGTTTTTTTATTTCTTTTTTTCCAATCACCATAATTATCGGATGCAATTTATTTTCACAAAATGTATTTAAATTAAATTTACTAATTTTTTTTTTTTTTAGATAGATATATCCATGTTCGTCTTTATACCCGACACCGAAATACAACAACGAAGTGGAGACTACAAACTATTGGCATAGATAGGTTTCGAAACTATAATCTTGAGGGAGCACATCTCTGAAACTCAAGTCTTCAACCAACTACAGCACTCCCTTGAAGACTATCGATGTCAAATTTCTATTAATGATGAAAATATGTCCTACACAACAACAAAAAAAAAAATCTTTTTTAAAGACGAGAAATAGTGTTGAACTGGATTGAGAACTTAACAATAAAATGATTAATATGCTTTATTTAAGATAAAAGTAATAATAATACAACTATTGTATGTACAAGTAACTTTTACTACTTTAATACATATACTTTATTTATGTTTTAAAAGTTAAATAAACATTTAAAAGCTAAAAAAAATGTTTTTAAATGTTAGTTTTTATTATTATAAATATTTAATAGTTTTAATTTATGAATTGTGATTGAAATTGACCCAGCTAAATCTTTTGTACAAACATAAACTAAAAATAAATAAATAAAATCAAATAATCAAATAATTATTAAAAAAAAAAACCTTAAATCTTTCCATTTTTATAAGAAAATCTTTTCTTTTTTGACATGATTATTAAGAAAATCTAAATGAATAGTCAATATTAAATTATAATTAATTTATTTAGAGTCTCAAACAAGCTTTTTAAATTTTGAGCTTGAATTATCATAAATTGTAATGTATTAGAAAAAAATATATATTAAAATACACATATTATGATTTATTTTTTTATTTTTTTCAAAATCTTTGAATGAAAAAATAAACAAAAATTAAAATTTGAAACTTTATACACTCAATTTCCTTTTGACTCCATCATCAAATGATGCCTCAACAACTGTGTTTATTTGGCTTTTGAATACTCAAATTTCAAATTAATATATGGTTAGTTTTAACTTAGAAAACACACAACATTTTATAATATATATATATATATTAAAATATGGTTGGTATGGTGTTTTGCAATTTACTTAGCTACTTACATAATCATTATTAATACATCATCCTTCACTTTGAAGATTTTATATTAGAGATAGCACATGATTCACAAATGATTTTTTTCAATTAATAATAATTTGGGAGAGATTAAAGATAATTCATAATCAAAACTAATCTAGTAGTTAAAATATAAACCAATGATTAACAAGAATTGATATATTTGAATTAATTTTGTTGCGAAATTAAGTTAAACTAGTTTAAATCAAATCAACTTAAAATTTATTTCATAAATATCTATTTCGATTTTTAAAGGTCATAATGTATTTAGCCTCCATTTATTTAATTGATCAGTTTGGTTATCATAACCAAACAAATGTTTGATCTTATCTAAATTTGTTGCATGTTTGTTTAAATTTTTGTGTTTATTTATCTAAATTTTTTATGCTCATTTTTAGTACTATAATGAATATTGACTATCGATTTTCTTTAACATTTACACGAATAATTACTTTATTTATACAATCAATATAATTTATTAAACAAAATGCACATAATATTTTTTTTTTAATTATCTCGTGATTTTGAAATAATGTTTTTTTTTGTACATTTATTTAATTAACCTAATATTTACTAAATTTTCAAAATGAAATGATTGAAATATGAAAATTTTCTATTTATTCAAATATTTATATTTAAAAATATACCAATATACTTATTTTTGTGGTATATAAATATTATCA
>JBBMEG010000024.1:2097502-2110278 GCA_037832605.1 Cyclanthera cordifolia
AGGACACGTGATGGTTTGTGGGGATAGTCTTCATTCTTAGAAGCGCTTAGAGGCTAGTGGTTAACGTGGTCGGGTCGCAGGTAATGTAGGAGAATGTCGGGGCCCAAAAAAGGGTCAGATTCGGATTTCAGACCTCATCCGAATCCTGGACTATGGACGTTATAGACATTGTTATTGATTCTTTACTATATTGCATTAATATTTGATGAAATGCTTGATAAAAAAAAAAAAAAAGAAAGAAAGGTGTGGGAATGTTTTTGACCAAGTCCTACGCGTTATTTTCTCTTATTTAAATATAAAACTAAATGATGAAATCGGTCCTACGCGCTGTTGACTCACCTCGCCGAGAATATTAAATCCGAACCCTCAAAACAGCAGTCAACCCATAGCCGCCCGCCTTATTAGAATACACCGACGCCAGTCAAAAGCAGGCAGAGTTTCTATCCTCTACGTCTCTATAACAATGCAACTTCCTCAAAACGACGTCGAATCAAAAAGCCCTACACGTGTTGCGTCGGTAGCAGCTTAATCAAAGTTAGCTTAATGGACACGCCTCTCATCTTGGTTGCCTAACTTGCCATGTACAAAAAAAAAATAATTAAAAAATAAAATTAAAAAAATACGTGTTCGAGAAGGAACCGGCATCGCCGACTTGGACCGACCATATCTCCACGTCATTACTCTGAAGCATCCAAGTTTAATTCCACCCATTAGTAAGCAACACGTGTCCCACTACTCAACGGCTAGTTTTTCTTTTCTTCCTTTCCTCGTTTCCTCCACTTATATTTTAACTGCCAAAAGAGATAAATGACACCAACGATAAAAACGCAGATTTTTCCTCCGAAAATTCCAGCAGATTCTGAAAACCGCGTCGGGTATTATAAAATTGAAAAATAATAAATCATTTTTATTTAGGAATTTGAATATTTTCAATTTATTTTATATACTTTTAATAATTATTCACATCTTTATTTTTCATGATAAATTATATATTAGATATACAATTCAATCTTTCTTTACAATTTTAAAAATTAAATTAAATTATTTTATAAACTTCAATTGAATTCATATAATTTTATAAAATTTAAACAAACATTTATAAATTATAATCATTCTAAAATGTATTTTGTAGTACATTTATCAAACCTTGACGTTTAAATTGTGTAATTTTTATTGAATGGATTTTTTTAATTCAAAATTTTATTATTGACATTTGAATAATAATTAAAATGAACAAAAAATATACAATTTAATTTTTAGAGTAGAATGACTCCACATAAATCACCCTTCACTAATACCAATATTCATATTTTTAGTAAGGAGGGTTTTTTTTATTTGAGATAGATACTTCACAATACATCCGGATAACCATGTCCGTGCCTAAGCCCGACATCGAATATAAAAATAAATTGAGACTACAAATTATTGTCACAGATAGGTTTCGAACCTAAAATCTTGGGAGAGCATAGCTCTCGAGGCCAAGTGTTCAACTAATTGCGCCTTACCTTGAGACTCAGTAAGGACTATTATTAAATCATAATAAATAAAATTATAAATTTTAAAATAGTCAAAATTAAATGAAATATACAACCAAATTTATAGTTTAGTTATTTTGTATATCATTATTTAAAAGTAATAATAGTAAAAAAAAAAAAAAAGTATATATATTTGCTTATTAAAATTGAAAATGAATTTAGTTAGACCTATGATTTGAAATAGAAGGACTAAAATGGAATACAAGTTGATATTTTAATTTTAAATATATATTGTTTTCTTTTAACTTTTTATTTACTTTTTTCTGTAATTTTTTTTTTTAAAAAAGTGAGAAACTCCATCCTTTTCGACTGGTATATAAGCAAGAATATCGACAATTTTAAAGCAACTCCGTAGTTTGCTGAGTTTCCATTTGGAGAGCAAAAGTTTACTTTGAAATCGAAACAGAAACAGAGATACAGAGATATTCGAATCTCTACGGCCATCCACAATCAGGTTCGTTTCGCTCCGCGGATTCAAATCTAGATTCATTCCATATTCGATACTTTCAATCTGTTTTTGGAAATTGTTCTCTGGAAAAGCTGTTTTTCTTTGATCAGATTTTTGTTAGGGTTCTTGAATCTCTTAGGATTTGGTTCCTTTTTGTTAGGATTTTATCAGTTCTTTATGATTGATGTTTGTTTCTTTGCTTTCTGTGCGTTGATACAGATAATTGGATAGGTTTTTATTTAATTTGAGTATTGAGAATTTGACAAATGGCGTTGGGAAAGAAGAGCGGTTGTTTGAAATCGAAAACCGTCGTCTCTGCCGCCGATAAGCGGCTGGATTTCGGGATTGTGAGATATACGCGTGGTTTAGGAAGGAAACGGATTGTGATTTCTTGCAATGAGGAGGACTCGTCTACCGACTTGACACCGAAGGCACCGTCGAAGAGGCGCTGCAGCGCCGCCGTCAGTACGACGGTAGACGCCGATACATCTACACTCGAGGCCCTGCCTCAGGAGATTCTGGTTAGTACTAATCTCAATAGATTGAAATGATTAAATCTTCTTATTTGCATTTGGTTCATCAATTGAATTTTCCGCACTTTTCTTCTTTCTCCATCAGATTAGGGTACTATGCTGTGTGGAACATGATGATTTGAAACAGCTAATCCACGTTTCGAAAACAATTAGCGAAGCGGTAAGTTTAATTATTCATTTCATTTTTTTCTAATCTATTTCCTCCAATGATTCTCATCGATTTAGGGTTTCAATTTCATTTACAGGCTTTGATTGCTAAACAATGGCATTTCGCTTACAGCACTCCCTCTAAGATCCGTGCATTTCGCACAGCCATTGAATTCGACAGTTCCAGCGATTTGGACGAGATTGAAGCCCCAAATGCTCCTCCCAGAAGAAGATTCAGGTCATTAAACAGTAAAAATCTTGCTGACATTTCTGTGGCCTTATTCACAGAGGAAGAACAGTGGCCAAAGAGAAAATTGCCCATTGATACAGAGATATGAATTATAACCCAAAGGGCTCTGTAAATACATCTGTATTATGTTATGTTGTAGAAATACGCCCGGAAGAAAGATATAGTGTTAAGGATCTGGAAATCTCAGATCCTGCTTGAAGCTGTACATTTTCACTGACCAATTCTTCAAATCTTTCATTGAAGATGAAGATGGTGGGTGGGTAAGAAGAAGAATGCATCTCCATTTTTGTACATGCACTACAGAAACAAGCCGATGATAGGTAGCATTTTGGTTTAGTCTTTCACTTCCAAATTCTGATAAATCTCAACAAATATATTGTACTATTGCTTTCATTCTTTCTCTGTCAAATATATAAAAAAAAGAAGCATATTTTCTTGTAATTTAAAATGTTACACTTTTCACCCTAAAAATGTTTGCTATTTGCCTATATGCATTGCTTCGCTTGATAGAACAATTTGGTATGGTTGTTACGTTTTTGAGTGGTCGAGGAGTTTGATGGAGATAGTTCATAACTCCTCAATCCCAAATGTTAAAGACTTTTTGGCAGCAACTTGAGCTCAACTATTATGATGTATAATTTGATAATCAAGAAGTTACGTAGCTATATTTCCCACTTATAGCATTTTGCCAATACGCATTGGTTTGCTTGATAGTGTAGTTGGATAAGGATCTTTTTGAGTCACCAAGAACAAATGGGGAAGAACGATAATGTGAATGATTCTCGATATTTGGATAATCGATAATCATTTCTTTGATAATCATGTTTTCTTAAAATCATCTTTTTATTCTATTCTTTTTTTTATTCACAACATATCCCATTATTTTATATTTCTCGTTACAATGATTCTCTTAATGATTTATTTTGTGGGAAACACAAATCATCATCCCTTTTCTTCATTTCTCTTCCCCCAAACAGATCATATATCTTGTTGGGAGTAAAGGATTTGAATAAGATAGCTCTTAACAGCTATAAAAGTAGTGACAGAGAAGTAAAACCTATGTTTTTTTGTTCCAATTTAGAATAATTTTCCATGATTGGTTGAAAATAGGTTTGTGGGGCTTTTAGTTATGTTCCTTTCGTTTCCCTTTTTGGTGTAATCTAATGCGAAATTAAGCTACAACTTTGATGACAGCTATAGTTTTTGCTGTTAACTCGCTCAATGGATTCTGAATTCCCAATTCCATGTGGAAATCTGAACTGATGAACTGGCGAACCTGAAATTCCGTCTCTCACTCTACCTTTCGGTTTCTGTTTCCTTTTTCCCTTTCTTCTTCTTATTCAAATAAAGCTACAAATGTGGATGGAAATTTGAGCTTAAAACTATATTCAAAATGACACATTTTCATCATAATTATGTCATAAATGAGCACACCTAAAACTCCTCTCCCACCCATATTTTTGTGGAGTGAGTATTTTAAGTGATTACTAATGAAAAATTATTTTAAATGATTTTGAAGAGAAAATTGTATAATTAACAGCCCATTTTAACAACCGACCTATGTTTCTTATCCTTCTCATTTGCCTTAATTTATTTATTTCTATTGACATGTGTGCTAATTTGATAAGGATGACAAACCCTACACGAATCTTTGAACATACACTTGCAAGACTTTGCTTTTGGTTTCATCCAAAATGTCTCGTATTTGTCATCATTTATATATCCATGATTCTCCATCTTCTAACTAATATGTATTCATTATAATTAATTGCAAAATGTCAAACACAGAACATTATGATGTAATTACTTGGTTTCCAGTTGTATTTTTTTTACTGAGCAACCCAAGTATTTATCTGTTTAATTGGTGTATTCGATACTGTACAAAGGTGTAGTGTGTACGTCTGGATATAATAATGAAAGATATTATCATTGGTTTTCTATGTTCTACTACTATTATTATTATTATTATTATTATTATTATTATTATTATTATTATTAAGATTCTATGTTCTATTATTGGCGACTACGTTTTTTGATGTGTCAACTGTTGTTAATGTATATGGACAATCATTAATTATATATATATATATATATATATATATATATATATTTTCATAGTGATTAAGTAAAGAACTAAAAAAATTTAGAATGAACTTTGGTTTCAACCCAGAAGTTAGATAAAGTCTAAATAAAAATGGAAGAACTACCAAAAGTCAGGAGGATAACTACAATGTTTGGTACGAGAATTTCAACTAATATTTTAAATTAATATTTTTTAAATATTCATAAAAAAAATTACATACAATTTTTTTTTTATTGCTATCGTTACTAAATTTAGAGCGTCATTAACTTTGTGGCCTTTTTATTATTTAATTCAGAAGTTTTTTGTTTTTTGTTTTTATGCAAAATAATTAAGCCATTTTTTTTTTTTATAATTTTCGTTTCGTCAAAAGAAAAAAAAAAATCGTTCTTATCTACTTACAGCTTGGATTGCACGAGTTGATTATCGGGTTGTGCGAATATAATTAATATATATTTATTGTATATAGAGAAATCCATAATCATGTATCAAAATTAATTTATGATTTTATATGCATCGAGCTCACATGAGATTTTAGCCTTTCAAGTATTACAATCCCCTCCGATTGATGACATTTAACGATCATAATTCAGATGACACTAGCAATATATTAACATCCATTCGATTACTCGTTCGAGATTCTTTAGTAGACATTTACTGAATGCTCCACATATCTTGATTTCTGTTTTTTTGAGGTCAAATTTTGTTGGTGTTACGTGGTGCAATCTTCTTTTTTTTTTCTTTTTTTTTTTCTTTTTTTTTAACTTGATTTTTCTATTGAAATCCGCTTATTTCATATTGAAAAATGTTGACATCTCAACCTCTCGATGTCTGGATTGAATATCTATAATAGTATTTAAAAGTAGTATTTACGAACTATTCTTTAAAAATTATATCCAAACGAGTTTTTGACTGCAACCTTACTTAATATCTACTCAAAGTAAATTTTCATTCTAAATATTCTTAAAAACTACATCCAAACAAACTTTAGACGGTAATCATTACAATCATTACTTCTACATACTCAAAATAAATTTTAATTCTAAATAATTTTAAAAACTACAATATTTGACTGCTCATTACCAATCATTATTTCTAAGTACTCAAAATAAATATTTATTCTAAATATTACTTATAAATACTCTTAAAAATTACATATAAACATGTTTTTTATTGTAATCGTTATTTTTAAATATTTGAAATAAATCTACTTAGTTTGTCATTAATTGTTCTCTCTGATTTGGAAGTGAAACTACGTTAGATAATAATAATAATAATAAAAAAAACTAGATGGTTAATTCACTTCAATTATATTTATTTAATAATTTTTTTAAAGTGCCTATTTTCAAAAGATTCAAGAATAACATAACATCATAAATGTCTTAAATAAAAAACTATTACCAAAAGTGACGTAATAAAAAAAAGTTGAAGAAAATATGTAATTAATTTAGGCCCGTATAAACAAACCTAAGCTTATAAACAAATTTTCAACTCATACAAATAACCATACCAATAGAATCTTTGCACTTTTAACAATTTATTCCATCGTTTTCTTAAAAGTAAAAGTAAACCTAAGCTTATAATTCTCTAATTGTAAATTTTTGAAGTCCTTTTCAAGAGTGGAAGTAATTTCAAAGGTTGAAATTAATGCTTGGAATGTATTGAAAAATTGAATCCCTAGATGTTGATATAATAGTTGTTGTGTGTTGTGTGAAAAGAAAGGCGAAACGAGCATACATGTGATTAAAGACCGCAAAGTTGTGGTTTATGCGTGCTATTTTTCCATGTCTAACTAACTTTGTTAATTTTTTTAGGTTTTGATGAAGCATTCTGGTAAGGAATATGTTCAAAAATTCCTTAAGAGGAGTTTTATATTGTAGTTATTTTATTTCGTGCCTCTGGAATTTTAGGAACATGGTGTTTCATGGAAATTTGAAAGGTGATAAAGATGAATTGATTATGATAATTCACAATGCTTTAAACTTATACATGGTCTCCTTGATTGCAGATTCTAAAGGTAGATGGACCTAATCTATTGAGAAGGGTACGTACTGCAAGTGGTGGCTGCCCTCGGGAGAGAGATGGAAGCTGAATACTGATGGCTCTTAGAACTTTGTGCTCAAGGAAGGTGGTGGAGTGAATTGCTAGAGATAGTGATGACATTCCAAAGGTTTGAGTGCAAAAGGGGAGAGTCAAGGCTTCATCGGTCAATACTAAGGAAAGCTTGACTATTAGGGAAGGTCTTAAGCACATTTTGGAGTGTGGTGGCAATGACATCCGTTAGTGTGTATTACAGACCAAAAAAAGCATAGCTAATAATGATTTAATACGCATTTGATTAGTGGTTGGTGTCTCGGAATCTCATTCATTGTATTAAAAAAAAAAACTACAACAAATTGCAGATTCAACATTCCAGCTTTGAGGAAACGACAAATCGACTGGTTCCCTTCCCCTTCCCCTTCCCCTTCCGTTTTAACAATCTTATTCATCTCCTTCTACTCTGCAAATTTCCAAGACGTTATCAATTTCTTCAACCATTTCCATGGCGGATTTCAATTGAACTCCATTTTACTGCTACAATACATCACAACGATGTCTATTTCTTCTTCAAATAAGCCTCCAATTTCCACTTCCTCCGATCCCCTGTTTTCTACTCTCCTCTCTTTCTCCGCCCTCATTCTCCTCAACTTCCCTCGCCATCTATGGCGAATCCTCTTCTCTCCGGCCATCCTCCTCACCGGCTTCCTCCTCCTCTCTCTCCTCCGCCTCGGCGCAACTCAGAAATCAACCCTACGCCAAAATCGCAACAACCGATCTCAAACCGCCGACGAAATCAAATTCCAACAATCAGAGAGTTCCGCGGCCGTATCTGAAGCCGTAAGCGGCGGATCGGACGGTGGAGATTCGTGCGCATGCTTCATCGAGGAATCATTCGTGCAGTGGAACGTTAGGGCGCCATTGGAGGTTATTTACGAAGAGTACGACAAGGAGACGTCGAACGAGAGCGATGATTCGGAGCCCCGACTGATGCGGGTCGGGTTGGAGAGGTATCCGTCTCTGTCGATGTACTACCCGGAAACGGACTCCGATTGCTCGTCGGACGGAGTTTGGCCGGAATCCATGGAAGAAAATGTGTGTTTCGTGTGGGATGAGGATGAAGACAGGAATGAATTGATAGAGATTTCGTTGGATAAGACGAACAAGAAGCTTTGGGAATTTCAGTTGGAGCTGGAGGATAATTTAATTGAGATCGATATTTCCCCGGCGAGGAACGCCGATGTGTTTCCCGACGAGGATTGATGAGGTTTAGGGTTAATTAATGTTCGTTAATCGAGGATTAATTACATTAATATATGCCTTGAAATTTTGAGTATTCAATTATTTTTCCAATCTTTACTTTTAATTTGGACGGTGTGAGTGTGATGTTCACACTTCAAAGCAAAATTTCGTCTCTATTCATCCATTCACTATATATTGATGCTCTTAGCTTCCTTTAACGGTTAACAAACAATAACCAAATTGTTAGGCTTATTAGACTCAAACAAATCTCAAAATTCAAAATGATTAAACTATATTAAAAATATTGTTAAATTTAAAAATATTTAAAGAATTATCTCAAATATCACTCATTAAGTCCGATAAATTTTTAGAATTAGTATTTAGAATGATGATTTATTTTAAGTATTTATAAATAATAATTACAATCGAATACTTGTTTGAATTTAATTTAAAAGAATAATAAAGTAATAATTAATAATGACTACAGTAAAAAATTTATGCAGTTGAAATATGATCTAGCTCCAACCATCATTAGTTTATCAGCCAATCCCCAACCAGAGGATTAAGGCAGCAGGACTTAATCCGATCAAATGGGCCCATCTTGGTGAAGTATAAAACTTTTGGGCTTCAAGAAATTGGGCCGATAATTATGGGCCTGTAATTGTTTCCTTCATGGACTCTTGTGTGAACCCATCGTAAGAATGAATGAACTAATTCGTTTATATAGTCTCGTATGAATTTGAATCTCTCCCATTAATTATTGGACAACTAGGAAAATGATTAATTTTTAGAAAATAATTTGGAAAATGGCTAATTTTTTTAATAATTTAAATTTTTTTTTTTTTTTTTTGCTGGATTTTTTGTTCTTGTTAATATTTGTGACAAAAGTACCATGTACCAAATATGTATTAAAATTAAAACAAAAATCTGTGAAACTATCATTTGTAACTAACTAAATTTGACAATAAATTAATAAATTCATTTATTGACCCTATCAAAAAACAGAGAATTTGTTTACCAAAAATATATATATATAGTTTTAACGTTGTATTTGAAAATTAAAAAAAAATAAAGACTAAAAAAAAATAATAATAATAATATGAACGTACACGGTTGTATAAAACTTCACTTTAAAAAGTCAATAACTTTTAAAATAAAATAAAACGTTACAGGTGAGATCGATTGTGAACTTATCTAAGCCATCAGATTAGACTAATTTGGAAGTTTCGAAAAATTTGAGTACGGTCTTCAATTGCGGGCAATCACTAACGAAAGAGGAACATCCATCTTCCCGTCGCTCCGAAATCTGGCCAAGCCCCTCGAACATCCGAAAAATCCCATTCAGAAATCAACGTTTCTGTCTAAGCCCTCTCATGCTATCCCACAGAAACTTCTCCCGTCCCTCTCGATGCTCAACAGGTGAGAAGTCCCCATGTTTTTTAACATATTTGGTGAGCATGTGATCTAATTTAAAAGGAAGATTGAATCCTTATTTTGTAACAATTTTTAAAAGAAGATTGAATCCCTAATTAGAGTTTTTTTTTTTTTGTAAATCATTTTATTAAAAAAATACCCTCATTAATCAACAACCCTGAGATTTGTTGGTAAACTGTATAGTTGAAATGGTGGAGAGTTGTGTACATATGTACTGATACTGTGTATATAGTCTGTATGTACTATTTATGTATATACTTGAACTCATTCTGAACATATTATGTGATAGTATGTACTTATGACTAATTATGTACTGATACATTATGTGTGTATGTAATATGTATGTATTGTTTAGGTATATGTTTGAAGTTATTCCTTGATGCATTATCTCTCTATACAGTATGTATGTATTGTTTATGTATATATTAGAGTGCAATTAAAAAAAAAAAAAAATCTAATGTCAAATTATTATTATTATTATTTTTTTGCTGCAGTACCAGTAACAACCCATCCAAAATGTCATTTATTTAAAAAATAAAATGAAAATAAATTTAGGAGGGATAATTAATTTGAAATTTTAAAAAATCAATATGTATTTAGGAAGATGATTTTTTTTAATATAAAAATTTAATTAAAAAAAAAATTATGCAAGTTATTTTGAATAGGAATATTTTTGATCACCCTCTAAAATTCAATTCATATTAAACATTATTTTAAATCTACAAAAAGTAGTCATTTTTCAAAATAATTTGAAAAAACTAATCATTTGAAACCATTTCCCATGATTATTCAACTACTAAATAAAATAAAATTAGAACCAATATACTACAAACATCATTTAAAGTTTTTTTATTTGAAAATGAAAAACAAAGCTTCCTATTTTGATTATCAAGTCCATAAAAATAATTGAAATACACATGAATTCACTCAGCTGATTGGATATAATTGTATCAATGATTGGATATCAATTTTATTAGGATCCCTTATTTATCTCCTTTTTGTTTTCATTTTCATTTTATTTCTCATATTAATTTAATTTAATTTTTTTTCTTCTTTTTTAATCTCTTCTTAAGGTTAGTGATCCATGATCTTTGGTATAAATTTCTGTTATTTTAGGTAATCACACCTACTTTTATCCTTTATTAACATTATATATTTGTTATTTTTCAGTACAAATTGGGGAAGAGGACAATACCGATTTCCAGAACCTGTGACGCTGGCGATGAACTGGATTAAAACCAAACAATGAAATTAATGCGCAAGTGATCCTTTCGATATTAACCTTATATTTCAATGACGCATAAAACTAGAGAAATTTACATTATATGAATTATAAAAAATGAAGGTATAAAAAAGAAATCAAGAGCCCTACGATTGTTGGTATTCATTGTTGTGATTGTTTTATTTTCGAGTAGTTGATTTTCATATCTCGATTATCAAAAATAATGGTGGAAGAAGATAAAGCTCAATTCATTTAATTTTCACTTTTAATAATTACATTTTAATTAAATTTTAGACATTATTTTAGCATGTCTAACACATTAAAAAAAAAAAAAGTTAAAATTGAATAGATTTGGCTTTGGGAATGTGAACACAACATAATCACATGTGTGTATATATTTCATGTATTTGGAGAAATTCAAATTCCACATACTAGGGTTATGGAAATATTTTAATTGAGATTTTAAAAATATTTAAAACGAAGATTTATTTTGAATATTCATAAATAATAATGAAGTGAAAAGCTTGTTTGAATGTAGTTTTTAAGAATATTTAAAATGAAAATTTATTTTGACTATTTAAAAGTAATTATTGATAATGATTGTAGTAAAACAATTGACTTGGATGTAGTTATAGAATTTATTTTGAATATTCAAAAGTAATGGTTAATAATGTTTGGAGATCACTTTCCATTACTTGACCTACCAACCTCGATCAATTTATTCTTACTTTTCTTCATTTATCAACTTACAAATATTTAGAATGAGACTTTATTTTGAGTCATTTAAAAATAATGATGGGTAATAATTAAAATAAAAAACATGCCGTTTTTAAGAGTATTTAAAATAAATATTTAGAGTGAAAATTTACTTTCAATATTTATAAGATATGATCGTAATTTTTTTTAAGAATATTTAATTAATATTTAATCCAAACATCACAACGGTTAATTGTGAGGCTCTTGTGTTCTGTTTAATTTCTCTCCTGAGAAAATTTTATAATAATATTTTGAATTGAAGAATATCTGAAGAAATTGATAGAATTTAGACAAGGCTTTAACTTCAACCAATATAAATTCCATATGCTCTTCTTCTTTATATTTATTTATTTTTTGAAAATAATATATTTATTAGCTTCAATTTGATTGAAATCTGGAAATTGTATCTACAATATGACCTTATTATAAAATTTTGATTTCAAAAAGTTGGAGGCATGTGCTTTTCTTTAAACCCCCCAATCAGTTGAGTTATTACATTACACTGCCCAACGAAGCTCGCTGGGCCCCACCATCTTCCTCCCTCCATAATCATAAGTGGCTCAACATTTTATAAAATTCCCCCTGTATTTATTCAATTTTACAGTGGATGCCCCTTTAAAAAAATATCATTCTCCCAATCACCTTCTTTTTTTTTTTTCTTTTTTTTTTAATTGTCTTTTACTTTACCATATTTTCAGCTGAATATTACGTCAAAAATTTGTTTTTTTTTCTTTAAAAAAAAGAAAAAGAAAGTATTATAATGACTCGAGTATGACCTCTGCACTACATGCAATTTCGTAATTGTTCAGGATCTCTAAGGACAATTATTTAATTTAACCATCTTTTTAGTTCATCACTTTTATATAAAATAAAATAAATAATAACAGACTTCCTAATTTTTATTAGCATGTCAAATTTTAAATTCATCAAGGGGAAGTTTGGGGGTGTCTACCTCCGCTGGGAAGGGATGACCCTGAACTTAATATAATATTATTAATTAACTCGTCTATTTAATTTAGGGAATTTAACATGGATATTCAAGTAGGAAATAATTATTACATTTTTATCCCAAATTGATCTTAATTGCAAAGA
>JBBMEG010000024.1:2124940-2143878 GCA_037832605.1 Cyclanthera cordifolia
GATTATGGGGAGAATGATTAATTGTGTTTGTGATTGAGAATGATTATGGACAGAAAGAGAACAAGATAGAAAGAATTAGAAAGTATTAAAGGAGGAGAACAAAAAGTTGATTTTGAAAAAAAATGATTGTGGAGATGATTCTCTATAACCCAAACATCCGAAATCATTCAAAATAATGACATTGAATGAAGATATGATACATTGCCTTTGATATTCTATTATTGGCGTGACATCGTTTTTTTAATATCTGAATTTAATTATTTTATACCATGTTTAAAGTGATGCTTATGTATTTGGACATTCGATTTTTTAGTGTCAAATGATTAGTTACTTTTAAAGCTAAGCTTCTTTCACTTTGCGAGGATGCTTCATTTTAAAATGATTAAGTTTAGTGTTAGTTATCACTCGTTTCTAGGATACCATTTTTACTCTATTTCTTTAATATCTCAAATCCTCATCCTTATCTGCTTTGAGCCGCACTTGAATTTAAAATTGAATTTATATGAAGTAATTATTTATTAATCATAAAATTTTCTAATTAATAAATGGCATATAATATGTTTGCAGCCCACATGAGATTTTAGCCATAAACAACAATGATAAAAGGTACCAACTTATCTTTAAAAAAATCACCTTTCACAACAGAATACATTAAATGTGGGTTTTTGAATGAGTAAAGCCAATTAATGATAAGTTTCAATGGCTTATTTATAATTTAATTTTTATTTTTAAAAAAATTACGACTTTCCGGAGTAGGTTGTGGTTGAACTTGAAGATGTACCTAGTGATTACCTGCTTCCTATCATTTGTGTAAATAATATCGCATATATTACATAATTAATTTAAAATATTTAAAAAATATATAAAAGAATGATGATTTATTTATTAAAAAAAAATGATAGTTTGAAAATGTCACGTTATTATCCATATAAATATTTAAAAAAAAATGTAATTTTCTAAAAATAGACAAGTTTTAACATGGAATGGGTGAGAATCTTAAGAAAAAAGTGCTTTGTTTTGAAGCAAATTCCCGATAAAATTCTAACAGAATTAAGACTTAGGATGAAAGCAAATTAATCCAATTAAACTCTCATAATTAATTGTGAAATGATATTCAATCTACATTTGTGGATTAGATTCTCAATATTTCATAACTTCCACTTTAATTTTGAGTTGGTGAAAGCCATGACTTGATTGATTCCACTAGAATATGTATAGCAAGTAGGATCAATCTCCAATTTAAAATATTCATTTGTTAACAAAGTCATTGTAAGCTAAATAGATATATTTGACTCACAAATTTAATTTATATAATTATCTAACCCATCAACCTATGGGTACATATTTTGTAACCATCAATAAATAATATGATTTATAAACTTAATTAGAAATTGTTAAAAGAGCAATTAACAACATCTAAATAATTTAAAGGCCATAAAGTCACATAAGTTGATTCGAACAACAGAAATTCATCTACAATCGCTCCAATATTGTTGA
The DNA here is from genome assembly GCA_037832605.1 of Cyclanthera cordifolia. Classification (NCBI taxonomy): domain Eukaryota; kingdom Viridiplantae; phylum Streptophyta; class Magnoliopsida; order Cucurbitales; family Cucurbitaceae; genus Cyclanthera; species Cyclanthera cordifolia. The sequence goes on from JBBMEG010000024.1 coordinate 2,126,438, forward strand.
GATTGAAGATGAAGATTTTGGAAGAGAAGTAAGATCTTAACTACTTATAAATTAAGGAAAAGTTGTAATAATTGAAAAGGTTAACAAAATATGTTTAATATGTGATTGGTTAACAAAATATGAGAGAAGTAGCTTACATTATCATATAAATATGTGAAAGAATCTTCACGTTTACAAATGACCGTAAAGTGAGTATGTTAAACAAAAATTATACAACCAACCAGCAAAACCTCAGACTCCAAACAATATATACAAACCCAAAGTAACATAATTCATTGAGTCGTTGAACAACACATAACAGAACACAAAATTATATACCGACCAAAAATAATGGAAACCATATAATAAACTTGACCAAAATGTACAAACATATATAAATAATTATATCAATTACCAAAAGTTAAAAGTAAAAAAAATAAAAAATAAAATAAAAAAAGCAGCCTATGTTTCTAATCCTTCACTGTCGTCAACTCTCAGCTTATATCTCTCGTCTTCTTAATTGCCTTCTCCAATTTCTACATACCCAAAAAAAAAAAAAAAAAAAAATTCAAATAAGGTCAAAATATATAAGTATGTGATTATAATTTGATCATATTATAGCCTATAAAGAGGTAGGTTCTCCATAATAACCATTTAAATTATAGCTCATTGAGATTGAAAGCTCATAAATATCAATCATATATTATATATAATCATTTATTCTATCGTTTTCTTAAAAGCAAAGTTTTGGAACTTTTGTGAACCATCGTTTTCGTTGGACCAAACATGAACATGGGATAAAGAACTCTCACACCATATATATATATATATAATCATTTATAAATGTTTTTTTTTTTTAATTTTTGCACAAATTGAATCTTAATTAATGTCAATTTTAGCATATGACTTAATAAATAAGATATCAATTACTTCAACATATTATTTAATGGTTGATTTCTATCTCAACCAATTTAAGTAAAGATATTGAGTGTTGGGATGCAAACAAAGTATTCACAAAAGAGAATCATGAGTATATAAGTGATGGCAAACATCTCCATTGATATGAGACTTTTTGGGTGAAACAAAAAATAAAGTCATGCGAGTTATGCCCAAAGTGGACAATATCATAGCAATCTGGAGATTCGAATAGAGTATCTATTAAAATCCAAAATAGGGAAGAAAGAGGAGTGGTAGCTGTAGATGAAAGTAAAGAAAAGTAGAGCCCTTTTTTGCAACAAACATGAAAGATGGAAAGAAAAGAAAAAAAAAAAAGGAAAAATAATTGATGTGTAAGATTGGTACATTGATAATGTTCATGGAAAAAAGAAAGGTGGGATATAAAGGGCATTTTTCTTTGTCATGTGTTTTGTCCATTTTGTGGTCAATTCTTCACCTAAATTATTGCTACTTTATTTAACCCTTTATTTATATATATATATATATATATATATAGATTCATTAAGAGCTTTGCTCAAGTACAAAATTATATCATTTCTTAAATCCATTTATTGTCATCAATTTGCTTTAATTATTGACTTTTGTTGCTTTCTTAATGTTCACACTGTTAGATAATTAACAAAGCTTACAGGTTGAGAATTATGGTCTAATTGAATTTATGTATCTCTTGTTTCATAGAGAGTTTGGCAAAGAAAGAATTAAATGTGAGCTAATTAGAAAAATAGGAATTAATGGAATGTGTATAATGTATTTTAATTAACTGAATTGTTGTCACAGGTTGAGTGGGAACCTTGAGAAGTTGAAATGCTCATAACCATTTAATTATATACATTTTTTTTTTCAAAAAAATTGAAAACGTATATATTTATAAGAGTGTTTGTATCGATATCGTTAGATGCTTTGGTACACTAAGATGATGTCATAATTGTAATGTCATTTCATAGAGAGTTCACAGATCTGTGCGTGTGAGAATCGTAAATTTTATGGTTGTTCACCCCATATGCACCAAAAAGTAACGCTGATGCGATTGGTATATATATAATTCTATTATCTTAGAATTGTGACAGATTGAAAGTGCTAATGATCATATCTTTGATAGAAACTGCATAATACTTATTTGATTTTGAAGGATGTAACTTTCATGATTAACCAAAACATAATTTAACTCAATTAAAACATCGATTTTTTCTTCTTATAGATTTGCATGTTGAAATCCTCATCAACATACATATACATATATACATATATATGGTCACATTTTCACTTAGATAAAATATGTGCCCGCAATTCAATTTCATCAAAATTTAAGAATGATGCAATAAGTGATTGCATGACATACATATTATTTGTTTGCAATGATATAATGTGTTATAAGTATATATGATGTACAAATATTATATCAAATGTATTTATAAATTTATGCTGAGATATGAAATTAAAATCAATGTATAAAGCATAGATAGGATCACATCTCTCATTAAAATTATTTAAAAAAAAAAAAAAAAGTTAAAACGATCAAATTTTTGAATATTGTATATAAAAAGTAAAACTAATAAGAAATTAGTAAAATAGAAGTAGGTAAGCGAATAAACATATAATTATATTATGTTTCATTGTCAATCTTTTTTCTTTTTTTAGTTTAATTGTCAAACAAATTAACTGGACTACTTTTTCAATTAGATTGCACCAACCACTTTTGTCACTTCGATTTAATACATTTGACCATTTTAAATTATAATCATCTTTAATTTTTTAAATTTTGTTTTTATATAATTTCAATTATCAAATATACACTATAATTTTTTTTGATTTTTGTAATAACAAGGGTGGAGTGAGGTTTTTGTTGAGTACTTCCCCGCTCTTAATTGAACTATACTCACTTTGATAGAAATATGAAAATTATGTTCGTTCCTAGTCAGACACCGAAAGACAATTAATGTCACTGATAGATTTAAAATTTGGGAGTAGAAGGCAGCATACAACAGAGTCCAAACCTTCAACCAACTGCGTCATTATGAACGAAGTTATAAAATTGTTAATTCATACATTTATATTACACAAAAAACAATAGTTTAATTATTATAGATTAGTCTAAAATAAATCTATAATCGTATGTATAAAAGAAGAAAGAACATAAATTCGTTTCTTAAATATTCAAAAAGACTCCTAGGGATTCTTTTTCTTCTGTGGGATCCCAAATTGATGAAATTACTTTATTACCATTTGGCTCAAATTCAAAGTATTTCTCCAATAACTGCCCCGGCCATGCAATATCATGAATCAAAAGTGAGGGGGTATATCCGTAATTTCCAACTGTAAAAAAGTCTATAACAGATCGCGGACCACAATCCCATTATATTCACATTCTCTGCAATGGCGACAATTCCGTTCTTAAACATTCATCGTTACTTCATCTTCTTCTTCTTCGCTGCAATTTACGAAGCTTCATCCATGGAACGGTTCAATTAAACCTCCATTTTCTTTTCGTAATCGAAGCTTAACCTTAATCGCAAAACAATGTCTCATCATAAACCTACCATTTCAATTTCCATCAATTCCTCCGATCCTCTGTTTTCTACTCTTCTCAGTTTCTCCGCCATAGTATTTCTATACTTCCCTCGCGTTCTATGGAGAATCCTCTTATCTCCGGTCTTCATCCTCGCCGGATTCCTCTTCCTCTCTCTCCTCCGCCTCGGTGCAACTCAGAGATCGTTACCTACCGAAAGTACCAAGAACAACGGCGAGAATCAATCTCAAACAGTCTCTGAAATTGAATGCAAGGAATCGTCCAAAAACGACGCTGTACTGCAATCGGAGGCCGTAATTGAAGGATCGTGCGCGTGCTTCGAGGAATCATTCGTACAGTGGAACGTGAGGGCGCCGTTGGAGGTCATTTACGAAGATCAGTACGAAGGGGAAGATCTCGATAAGGAGGCATCGAATGAGAGCGATCCGGAGCCCCGACAGGTACGGGTCGGGTTGGAGCGGTATCCGTCGCTGTCGCTGTACTATCCGGAAACGGATTCCGATAGCTCGTCGGACGGAGCGTGGCCGGAATCAATGGATGATGATAATGTGTGTTTCATGTGGGATGATGAGGATGAAGACAGAGATGAACTGATTGAGATTTCGTTGGATAAGACGAACAAGAAGCCATTGGAATATGAATTGGAGCTGGAGGATAATTTTATAGAGATCGATATTTCGCCAGCGACGAACGCCGATGAGTTTCCCGACGTGTAATTAATTATAATTCCCGGTGAAGTTTAGGTTCGGTTTATATGTGTGTGTTTGAAATTCAGATATATATATATATATATATATATATATATATATATATATAGAGAGAGAGAGAGAGAGAGAGAGAGAGGGAGGGAAATTTGACTATATTCAATTATTTTTCTTTAATTTTGGCTTCTGGAACGTAGAAATCTAGACCTTTTTTTTGTACTTGGAATCTTGGACAGTGTAGTTTTCGTGTGATGTTCAAAGTTCAATGCATAATTTCGTTCATATTCTTCCATTCACATAAAATATAACCACAAAACTTTATTGATATGAATTTTCGTTCATATTCTTCCAATATATAAGGGAATTTGGTGACAAAAGTTGTGTAGATTCAAATACTCTCCCATCCAAATGCCAAAGTTTTACACAACTAATTAAAGCTAAGACATAAGAGAAACTATATTATTGCAATAGGATTGAGATTACATAACAAAAACACACAATAGAGCGAAATTAATTATGAGATATTAAATTAGAGGAAATTATGTTTTTATTGGAATTCTTAATTTCTCCTCACTCTTCTTGATAGAAAGAAGAGTAATTGGATTGAAGTTAGATGATAAAGCCATTGATGCAAACCCATTGACCAATAAAGAGATTAGAGCAGTTGATATTTGGATTGATAAAATTGAAGCGTGCAGTGCCCAATTTGAATGCATTTGCAAGATCGAAGCAAGTGTCACCACTCTTCACACCATGAACTTTGTTGCATTCCAAACTTAATTCAACCCCAACAAACCCACCTGCTTTTTTCAATATAATCCAACATCAAATTTGTAAGATTGTGGGAAATGGAATTGAAAAAAATAGTTAAAAAATTGTAGAATTGATAATGTAATCTAACGATTTTAGGAGTGTTTAAAATCAAGAACATACCGGAGGGAGCTCGACTCTCTCCAAAAATTGAAAACAAGATAAGAGACAGAGACAATAAAAAGGTAAGATTCATGGCAATTGAACCAATAGACTTAGCCATATGATTATACTTCACTTAACTTCACTTAGTTTTTTTTGGTTAAGTACAAAGCTTCGTTTGTAGGTATTGGTTTTCATGCAAACTCTCAAATTTATAGCTGCAAATGCACACTAAAAAAGCCATCTAAATTTCAAGCAAGTGGAGGCCGGCCATTGTTTTAGTAGGCGGATGGCACTAGAAACCTCAAAACAATGCTCTCCATATTTTCTATCAGGTTTTGTAATAATACAGCATAAATATTAATTATCCAATGGCATGATTGAGAATATACTTAAGTAGATACGTTGTTTGTGTTGGGAAAAAAACCTTCTTATTGTAAAAACTTTTACTGTGTGAAAAATTATTACAATATCAAAAATTTGTTACAACAAGTTTGAGTGCTTCTAACTGAAATGGACCTCATGCTTCTTCTGTAGCCTTTGGAGCATACCACTTCTTTTCATTTTTCTGATGTGAGACAATTTTCTTTAATATTTTACTAAAAACCCAAGTGTGAGGTACAAATGTACACAACATACAAACAACATTCTAAAGAATTGGTTTAATGAGCTAAAGTTATTAGGTGTTGCATCATATTGCAAAAGAGCTACTTCAACATATTGTTGTACGTAGAATTGATTGTGGAATCATTTGAGGGATTTCAGTGAGTCTTGAAAATAGGATGATTCAGAAAAGAATTTTTATCCAAACATTATCTGGTCGTGTATTAGTGGACAATATCTATATGGGCATGCGATGCATTGGCATTAGAAATCAAAATATAGGTATTGGACTTAAAAATCGATTGATAACCTTTCAAATACAATCAATCTATTCATACTCCTTTTGCTTGTAGAAGTACATCTTGGATGTGCAGATTATATTATGGATAAAGTCCTACTCAAGGAGACCTTATCGAATTCAGAGAAATTATAGGTATAATTGCAGGTCAATCTATTGAAGAAATTAGCCACATTAACACAATGTTCTACGGAGTTTCTATTATTACTTGATTAAAGACAAGACATAATATGGGAGCGAAAAGAGAGGGCTTAAAATTTAAATGTTAGTTATGTCCATAGCTAATTAACTAAACAGACTTGCCAAAATAAACATAACTCAGCCAACATTAGTGATACATTAACATCCACTCGATTAATAGTTCGAGACTCCGTAGTACCCTCTATGTAAGGTTTATTGTCTTCATCTCAACTTGTACTAAAAAAAAAAACTAAATAGACTTGAACCTTCTTCCTATTCACCCTTTTTTTCTAATTATAAACTCTTTGATAACCTAAAAAAAAAAAGCTATTGTTCAACTCAAAAGATATTAGTATCAATATAATTCTTTTGTATAACTGTTTACTTTCTACAATTTCAGTTTTTTACATTTGCATTCAAATTCAGAATCTTTTTTCAAATTACTGCTTGTGTTCCTTATAAAAATACAAATTAAAAAAAATCTAAATTCTATATTGGTTTTAGATAGCACAAAATTGTTACCCACAATTGTAAGAACTAAAAGTGGAGTTCTCCAATCATATATAAGATAGATACACTACTCTTCTCATCACTAATTAGTATAGTATCAAAGTCTATTAAATCTAAACGTATTATGCACATACAAGAACAGTGATTAATGATCATAACAAGAGTAATAATGGCTGGTTGTTCAACCAATAAGAATAATACGATACATTCTAAAACATTCCTCCATGGCCATTTTATTAGCAAGAGAATCATATTATCTTTATCTACATATAAAAGAGAGATCCCATTGGTTGTCTCAAATTACACGACTTTACCTCAATGGGGTTTTCTTCCAATGGAAATAAAAATAAGTTCATCTAAATTCGACAATATACCAAGTGAAAATATTACACAACCTTTTTAAAAGGGTAGAATTGATGATACTCACAGTTCATCTGTAAATCGCTTTCAAATTACAGAACTGTTTGCTGGAAAACTGATATCAAATCTATACAGATTCTACTCCTTCAACTTGCTGTTTCGCCAAATATCTTTCCCTTCGTTCTTTCTGAACAAACACCAAACGAAAGTACATGAAGAATGAGGATTCAATGTTTTTGAAGATTTGCTTAAGAAATCAAAGGCTAAACTACTCACCCATTCGTCTATCACGAGCCCTTCTCCGAAGATTTTAGGGCCTGTTTCTTCTGGTGGTTTCTTTCGTGCCTCAAGTGCAGCATCGGCCTCGGCTAATTGTCGCTTCAATTTTTCCAAGGCCTTCAGAGAATTAGAAATGAAAGGGTTACGCGTCAAGACTTATTGAACCTTATCAAACAAACTAAAAATACTAATCATTCTTTTCAAAATCTTGCTCATTCTAGACGAGATAAATCAACTTACTGCATTAGGACGTTCTGGATCCAGGAAAACAACCCGCAATATCTGTTCTATAGACACTTGGTCTTTCTGCTCATCAAACTATATCAAGAGAGAAAAAGATTAAACTTTTAGCAAATACCCATTTAACCTGCTTTATTTCTAGTCCAACATGCAAACGCCTGGACTCTGGATATTTGGTAAGTTAAGAGGTCATCTTAAAACAAGCAAGGAGTGAACAAAGGGACATTCATAAGTTTAAATTCTGCAGTTAAAATAATTAGGAGAGAGACCCTTTTTCTTTTAATGAGACCAGGTAAATAAAATATACAGGGAGAGCCCCAAATTGGGGTAACAAAAAAGGCCCCAAAGTTTGTTATAATGTCATTTAAACTAATCTGTAAAAGTGGGGAAGAAGCGCCGAGTTTAATTTACACCACCTACCATTTCTAATGAAAACACATAGAGAAGACCCCAATTTTTTAACTAATTATCTAGAAATAGATAATGAACTTTATCCTACATGCCCTGCCCCACAGGGACAAGAGAGAAAAGAAAAAGTCAGAACTTTTTACAAGCAAAACTAAAGACATGCAATAGAAAATGCCACGGTATGTGATGCATATATCACTAAGGAGACCATCCAAAAAAAGTTTCCCTATCATCAAAATATCAATCTAAATTTTTGGAAACTTAGTGCAGAATCAATACTTGTTTCAGTGTAGCCATTAATGAATCTAAAAGACATCCAGACCTGACTTACTGATGAACAAATAACCATCTAATTTAGACAAATATCACTGAAAAATCATTCAGATATACACAACTCTTAAGAGACCACCAACAAGCTAAAGTGAAACAACACAGAAACAGCATGTTAGTAGCACTAAAACGTTGATCAACGTGTTCTTATTCAACAAATCATCCATTGAAACGTAAATAACTGAAAATACAAAGCAAAGGGAAGGGAAGGGTGGGACGCACCAGCTCAGGCACATAGTCCATTGGTCCTTTAACCTTCAAGCTCATAATTTTAAATTTAACCCGGTTGTTCTTTCGATCCACTGGTTTCTCATTGTTCTCAGGAACCTCAACAAATTTGAAAACTAGGAGACCCATCCAACATTGACAGCATTAAAAAAAAAGGAAACTAATAAGAAACATAAAAAATTCAACAATTTCAAGTACAAATATTGAAGGAACCAAACAAAATTAATCATCACAGCTGTTATATATGAACCTAGGAAAAGAAAAAATTAGATATGAAATCCACGAAAAATAGTTTACCAGTGGCTATGATGCTCTCGCCTGGGGCAAGAATAGCACCAGGAGGACGCATGAAGCAGCTTTTTGGCGCAGTCGTTTGGAACTATATTAAACACAATTCAACATCACTATGTCATATTTTACAGACAATATTAGGAAGAGAGCTAATTTTGGAAATTATAACTATTAACTATTAGCACACGATCTCAGTCCAACATAACCTTTACGCTTGAAATATGATGCAAAAAAAGCAAAATTATATGCTCAAATAGAAATTTAGAACGTTCATTCGCACCTTGAATGCAGCATAAGATTTACTAGTGTTTTTTATTCCAATGGCACTCCTGACCTGCTTTCCAGGTTCATCTTCAAAGATACAAAAGTGAATCAATTAAAACTAAGATCAATCAGAAAATCGAATCAATTAGAGAATTCAGACTTTCTAAAACAGAAATGCAGCTGATAGTTAGAAGTCAACAACAGATCGAGATCAAACGCCTTAAACCTAGAATAAGCATTACAAATCCAACCAAAGTTAATAAAACGAATGAAAGAACTCACAAGGAAAGAAAAGCTTATTCGATGGATCGAGCTTGAGGCGGCGGCGCGTAGGAAGCAGCGACCTAGCAACAGAGGAAACAGAAGCGGAAGCGTGAGGATTCGTCCCCTCCACCGGCGGATGAGAGGTACGAGACGAGTTAGTAGAGCTACTACCGGAATGCCTAAACGTTTGCTTCAAAAAACCCCACACCTTTCCATCGGACGTTGACTTTTGATCATCAATAGCCATCATTGGAACCTCGGATAGCTGAAATCAGAGCATCGGACAGTGAAAATACTCGTCGGCGAACTTGGAAAAGTTCACGGCGACCTGCAGCGGCGGCGGTTTAAGGTGGGTGTTAAGAGGAGGAGAGGTCAATTTTTTAGCTTCGTTTTGGATGAGCAGAGAGAGAAAGAGAGAGAGAGAGAGAGAGAGAGAGAGAGAGAGAGAGAGCGGAACTGAAGAGAAATAAATTGAAGTGAAGAAAAAGAGTTGAGGTCCGGAAGTGGCGTTTTAGCTTTTTATTGAATGTAGTTGTGTTTGGTGTACATGATTGGCGGGGGAAACTAATCTCTCTACGCGTCTAAAACGTTGTCTTCAATATTGCAAATATTCACTTTCCTTTTTTTCGATAAAATTAAATCAAATAAAATTCAAATATCATTCGTTTCTCATACGGCATTTTCCCCTTTTTGATTTTGATAATAAAGACAACTGGATCCCAGAAAAATCAAAACCCCCCGTCTTATACTTTCTCAGCTTAATTCTCATATCCACTTTCCTTTTTTGTTTTTTTTTAATTCTAATTCCATTCATTATAATAATAAATTTGAATTTAATGTTAACCCATGGTTTAATAACATTATTAATCATTTCTCCAAAATTATTAATAATACAATTGAAAATAAAACTCTAAAGTTGGTTAAATTATAACTTTGATAACTCTAAAACGTAGTTCTACTCATTTTTAAATGTGGAGAATTAAATGCGTGGAAGTTCACTATTTATATTTAAATGATACCGACAGACATATACTTGAAAAACGATCGCCCGCCTTTAATTGGTCGATTTTGATCAATCAAATTGATTTTTAGAGAATGTATGAACACTCCTATAAGCACTCAGAATCCTTCTTGACTGCTAGACTAGTGATAATGGTTAAGATAGAGGGAAGAATCTGATATGAGATTGACATTTGAGGCTCCAAAATAATTTGACATGTATTCTGTGAAACTGAATTAAAACATATTCAATTCTCTAAATTATAAATATTTAAGTTGTGGTTGCCTATAAAAAGTTACATTTGAATTGGCTATTTTATTCATGCCAGTTTGACTAGACCATTCAACTTATTTATTAAATTTAACTTTGTCAACATGAAAACATGTCAATAATTATATGTTTTTTTTTTTTTTTTTTGGTGTTGTTAGAGAGTCGGGAACATTAGTAAATATAGGACATAAAGTGATATCCCTATCAACAATTAACACAGTTTATAAAAACATACTCTACGAATCTAGAAATAAATTGACTATAGTTCCTTTGTTAATATTTTTATTTTTCATTAAGACATTGTAATGGGAAAAATTAACTAAGAAATTAAAAATAAAAACAATAAAATAGAAAACTTCAAAAAATAGAAGGAAAATAAAATACAAACATAAATAACTTTTATTATATAAAAAATTGTTATAATCACGCAAAATTTTTCTCAAATCCCAATTACATAATTACTTTTCTCAATATCTAAAACAGTTACACTCTTTGTCACACCTCTGCGAGAAAATACAAAATAAATAAATAATAAATAAATAGGACATCCACCAAATTTAAAGTCCTTCTCTAATGTTTAGATATTAATGCAAGCCGCCACACTTTTAGTCTACAAAATTTACTGATGACGCAATTGATTTTCTTTTACAATGTGTTAATAGAAACGTTTCTTTACATTTGTATGGATGTTACCGTTAAAGAATACTTGAAACATAAGATAGAAAAATGAAATTAGACTACACGTACCGTTGAATTGAGATTTCTAAAATATTTAGAATGAAATTTATTTTTGAATATTTAAAAGTAATAATTACATTAAAAAACTTATTTGAATGTATTTTTAAAAAATATTTATATTTAGTATTTAGAATGAGATTTATTTAAAGTATTTATAAACAATGATTAGTAATGATTGTAGTCAAAATATTTGAATGTAGTTTTTAAGAGTATTTGAAATTAGTATTTTGAATGAAAATTTATTTTGAGTATTTAAAAATAATAATTACAGTCAAAATCTCTTTTGAATATAATTTTTAAAAGTATTTGAAATGAATATTTATTTTGAATATTAAAATTAAAAAAAAAACGATCGTAATTTAATTGTTGGATGTAGGTTTTTTTTTCAAAGTATTTAGTAAATAAAAATACATTTTCAAATCTGATAACAGATACAACACCGTTTTTTGGCAAGAGGAATAAATTTGAATCGTTGGATGTAAGGATCTATTTACCCTTTTTAAAAAATTAGTGGATGACTGCGTGACGATTTCTCATTGGCCAAAAATTCAAATTTAGAAATATATTTTATAAGGAAAAAATTTAAGAACCATTCGTTAAGGCGGTTGCTAAATGCTGACTTTGAAGGTTTGATCCATTCAAATTCTCATTCTTTATCCCTCCATTCTACTCCTGGTTATATTCTCCAATTATTTTATTTTTAAATATTCAATCACTTCAAAGTTTTAAACTTAAATATGGTCACAAATATTCATTTTTATATTTAAGTGCCTTTCACTGGACATGAAATTAGGAAACAACCTTGCTTAAATCATTATAAATTTAATTTATTTCACGCCCCATAGTCTTAGTTGTAAATCCTTTGAAGAATTCGGCACTTAAATAAATGAATTTTCGGGAATTAGAAGATTTGAATTACTAATAGTATTGATGCTATTTGAGTTATGTTCATTTTGATTTTAATATATATATATATGATTGCAAGTAGATCAAACAATTAATTTTAAATTAATTTTAACTATTGTTTTGCGTTGTATAGATGTACATTAAAGATTTTAAGGTGTATTTTTTATAAATATACTTTTGTAGTTTGATCCGTAACAAAAAAAAAAAAAAATGATAGCAGAAGTGTTAAATCACTAAAATTACTTCAATTAATGCATGCAAGTAATGGAGTGATTAATTAATTACCTATTACATATGAGTTTTATTAATTATCAATTATCTTCCAATAATCACATTTAAAGGAAGTACTCATTTTTCTTCCTTCAAAATAACTTTGTGTATGTGTGTGTATATATTTATTTATTTATACATATATACATTTGTTTATTTATTTATTTATTTCAAATTAAAGTAATATTTAAAGGCTTTTTCGTGAGTTTTATAAAAGTTGATTATTTGAATATATAACTTCCTTAATTATAAAAATATTAACCGAATTCAAATTACATTTAAATTTTAAAGAAGTTTCTACTTATATGGGCGCAACGCTCAATTTAATAGCAAGTGTGCATGACTGATATTATGACGTCAATGTTGTAAGACAAAAATTCTCTTTGCATGTATATTAAATAAAATTATAAATATTTGGTGTTTTAAATTATTCGCATATATAGCAAAATTTTTGGGTAGACATATCAAAATCACCAAAAAGTCCTTGGTCCAAAAATTGATTGAAATCGATCTGTCTAGTGATTGAACTCCGTCGATTGAAGTCGATCAATCGGCTGATTGAAGTCGATCAATCCGTTGATTGAAGTCAATCAGTCTGGTTAGTACAATGATTGAAGTGATCAATGCTTTATATTACTCTCTCGATCGATTCGTTTGTCGATTTCATTTCTCTAAACCAATTTTCATAAAGACTCTTGAATCTCTCAATCACCCTCTCTGTGTTATTTCAAACGCTTAATCGGTACATATTTTGAAACTCTACTCGATATGATGCACGTGTTAAGTGATTGAATTCGATCAGTTAAGTGATTGAAGTCGATAAGTTAAGTAATTGAAGTCCATTCATTATTTGATTGAAGTCAACAAATACACTGATTGAAGTCTAACAGTTAAGTGATTGAAGTCGATCAGTACATTAATTGAAGTATAGCAGTTAAGTGATTGAATTCGATCAGTTAAGTGATTGAAGTCAATACTGATTTGAAGTATATCAGTTAAGTGGTTGAAATCAATCAGTACGCTGATTGAAGTCTATCAGCACTAAAACCGAATTTACGAACAAAAATTAAAAATTTACTGTAAATAAATTTTTGATCAATTTGTGTTATAATTATAATATCTCATACCAAATGTGCTACCCATCCCATTCTAATATATTATTACAAAATTAACAAGTCGACGCCATCCACTAATCACAGAAATGTTTTTAAAATAAAAAAAAAAAAAGAAAAAAAAAGGGGGGCTATTTTCACGTGTAAAAGGGTTTTTTGTTTTTTATCAAAATTTAAAAATTCACTTTTAAAGTTATTGGTCATTAGGTATGCCGCTCTTTAACCTCTTTTTGTTTGCGATATTTTATTTTTATTTTCTATATTTTGAAATAATATGATAGGAGATTCTGGTTTATCTTACCTACCCATGATTATTGGATGTAACATTTTTCGCTGAAAACAATAAATTAATTTTAGATCTAAAAAGTTTGAAGCCATTGGATTGCAAGATAATCCTAATATACATAAAGTATTCAGAAATATTGAATATTTGTTTGAGAATTAATATTTTAGAGAGAAAATATATGATTTTTTTTTTTTAAGATTTATGTTTAAGAAATAATGTGTTTATTGGAGAAAAATTTGAAATAATTATTTTATTTTTCCTAACTCTGTTACCTTACATTTTAATTTTGTTATTTTAGTATATATAATTTTTTTTATTCCGTAAAATAAGTTTTATTTAAAAAATATATATTTTGTAATTTTTAATTAATTATAATTTCATAAGTCAATTCATATTTTATAATTATGTTTCGTAATGTTTAATTAACATTAATTTCATATTTTTATTTTTATTTTTAATTATTTAAATAAAATTTAAATAGTTATTCATTTATATTGTCAATATTAATTTATTTTCTTATAAATACAGTGAATAAATAAATAAAAATATACTATTATTAAAAAGATCTTCAACATTTATAATAATTTAAAATTTGAGATAATCAAAAATTTAAAAAATATATTATTTTTTATTTAAATATATATATTCATGAATGTCACATCATAAGAACTCAACAAACACTCTTCCCTCACGGTCTTCATTCAAATAAAATATTAATAATTATTATTAAACACTCTATCAAAACCTTCGGTCTTTTACATAACCAACACCCAAACACTCAAAATAACTGTTCAATAGAACCTCAAACAACCCCCCCCCCCCCCCCCCTAGTTTTATTTTAGTCTTACAAAAAGAGGCAGTGTTGAATATCGTATTAATCTTAATTAATTTTCAATAAAAAAGAGATTAATTCTGCAAATATTGAGAAAATGCGGAGAATAATACGAGTAGCAATCTATGTAGAAAGATAGTATATAAGAAAAATAAATACACATTTGGGTAGAAGGAAAACCTCAGAAGAGAGGCTCAGAATCGTCCCATTGAAGAACAGCAGAATCCAAATTCTGCTCTCTTTTCAATTTATCCTTGAGAAACCAGTCGCACAATCTCCCCGCATTTAACTCCTCGATCGAACATTTCTCTTCCTCCGCTATCACTTTCAGTAAATTCAAAGACGATATCTACACAAACACAGAAGTATCAGATTCGAAAATAATATTAAAAAACAACACTGTTATTTGTATATAAACAGAGAAATTAATTAATTTACTGTTAATCGGCAGAGAAATCGCTCGTGCGTGCTGAGGCCGGACATTTCAACGAGGCCGGCCTCTTCGAGCGTCAAGAACGTTCGCCTTTCAGCGTCGGAATGTTCGGCGCGGATTCTGAATTTTGTTTTGGTGTGGATTGAGTTGTTGTTTGGAGGTGCGAAAATGTGTGACCTAATTGGACTGAGTTTTTGTGGAGGAATTGAAGAATTGAAATGGAATGAAGATCCGTTGCTGTGAGAGTAGGGTTTGAGTGAAATCATTTGGGAGAGGAGAATGGAGGAAGATGACGAAGCTTATCTCGTTTGTTTCTATGGCTCTGCATTTTATGGGGTGGATAGGGAGAATGTGACAAAGATAAGAGACTGTTTGGATGAGCAATTAATGAGCAATTAGAATGATGAATTGTTTTTTAAGAATCTCTTTATTTGTAGAAGAGTTATGATCATTATTTGTTTGGATGCCGTTTTTTTTTTTTTTTTTTTTTTTTTTTTTTTTTTTTTTTTTTTTTTTTTTCTTTGAAATTATGCCAATCATCTTTAAAGTATATTGTTTATAACAATTGACTCTTTAGACTTTAAGCAATTAACTACCTTGAAATTTGATAAGCGTTTCAATTAATTTTCTTGTGCTAAATTTGAAAGATTTTTAAATCTGAAGTGAAGGTAGACTTGTTATATTTAATTTTTCTTTTCTATTAATAAAAAATTTCCAATGTTTTACTTCATAGCAACTTCATTTGTACTAGATAAAATACTTAATGAAAGGGTTAGTGACGCATTCGTTTCATTTTTGGAGTAATCCAGTTCAACACCACGACAATAGTTTTAACCCCAACTAAAATCGTTTCATTGTTTTGTGATATCTAAAATTTGAAGGAATGCTAGAGGGAAATTGGGTAGGGGTTAATAAGAATTGGAAAGATGTTGTTTGTACTAAAAACAAATACAAAATTGAACTCCTCATCTTTCTTTTTTTTTCCTCCTCTCTTCCAAATGGGATCACCCCAAAAAGACTCCTCAAATAATCACTTTGAAAAGTAAGTGATTCTATAATCAAAGAAGGATCAATCATAAAACAAAGAACAACTTCCACAAATTTTTTTTTTTTTGAAATCTCGTGTGAACAACACAAATCTAAGCTATAGTTATTCGATGGCCACTCACAAATTTTTCTAATTCATCTTCCAATTTCCCCTTATAAATTTCACTTTTATCTTTAGTTTATGTTCTTCCATCTTTTCAAAACTCTTTTATTTACATGCTTGAAATGGGTCGCAAAAAGCCCATAAAAACGAAAGAAAATTGGGCCTTACGGCGGGCCCAGAGAAGAACGACAGCGTTTTCACTTTTCAGACTCGAGAGAGAGCTTAAATCAGCGTTTTCATATGTTCTTTCTTCCCCACCTCTTGCTCTTGCATAGTTCGGTAAATCAGCTTTCTCAAGAACCCTAAAAATTCGCTTCGCAATTCGGTGATATGCTCAAGGAGAGTACCTAAGACTGAATTCTTCTTAAAAATGCTTATCGGAGTCTTTCAATACTTACGCATGATTCCCGGATCCATTCCTCATCAAGCTTTCGATCATCATGTCGAGGTCACCCTTTTGATCCTACACTATAATTTCTTCATATTTTGATATTTATATACATATTTTTCTCCACGGCCTCATGTCGCGTATGAGCTTTTTGCGTTGATTCTTTTCGGCTCTTTTGTATTATTAAAGCTTCCGATTTTCTGTAAACGAAACGTAAGTTCTGGCGCGAGCTTATGAACCTGTAACGCTTGGCATGTATCTAGACTACCATCCGTTTAGACCCTTTAATTCAGAAATTGTGATTTTTGTTCATACGGCGTACCGATGCAGTTAGCATCTCTTTGTTCAATTTTTGACTTCCATTATTGAATTTCTAGTTGATGATTGGGAAGTTGAGAGTGTGAACGTGTTCGAGAAGCACGTTGCGTAGTTATTAGTCATAATTTATTCTATTTTGGAACGCATAATTTTCTGAATTGTTTTAATGGTTGCTAATTTTGTTGATGTTGATGCATGCAATATTGTGGAAGCCATGAATTACCGCTTTTTTCTTCTTTCCTTTGAGAATATTAACACTATTAAATAAATCCAACATTCCCGCTTTGTGTTTTATAGGCTTGTAGCCTGCTGCTAATTTAATTTTTATGCTTGCAGATTTCTGATGCTGAGGAATATAAAGAAAACAGAACGTTCGCTTATTACAAGCCAAAAACTGAGCCATT
>JBBMEG010000024.1:2143978-2159306 GCA_037832605.1 Cyclanthera cordifolia
TGCTTGCAGATTTCTGATGCTGAGGAATATAAAGAAAACAGAACGTTCGCTTATTACAAGCCAAAAACTGAGCCATTCTTTTCTCATGAGCCATTTAGAAGCAACGAAGAGCGGGACAATTGTTTCAGCAGGGTCTCACTTTCATAATAAATTGTTCTCACATTATAGTTTTTTATTCAGAAGACATTCTTTTCTCATGTCATACTGCACCAGGAGAAGTTTTTGCTGGACTAGTAACTCTAGAAGTTTCGGCGTCTTCACAGCCAGTAACGTTGTTAAACATCATACTCAGTTTGTTAGGAAAAGATTTTTCGACAAGTTTTCTTCGGATAGCTGTTCTCTCCCCCCCATAAACAAAGCTGCTCAAGCTTTTATCTTGGCCATTTCTCGTTCTTACTTGATAGTACCTGGTATATTTGCTTTCACATGCGGTGAGCTAGCACGTGCCCAAACAACAATCTCAAATGCAGGCCATTATCCTTCTCATGATTCTTTCTATGTCCATGCACAAGATGGACATGCCTACGCGATTTCACTACTACATTTTACATTCGAAGTTATGATATTATTACTTAGAGCTCTTTATCTAGCAATCTTGTTCTCACCTTGCATATTGATGGCTCCATTTGTGGATGCCTTTGGACGTAGCTTCAGGAGATTCTGGCTCCGGGTTGTTCACCGTTCTCTGGAAAAAGGTGGTCCAGCATTCATTAAATGGGGTCAGTGGGCAGCAACAAGGCCAGATCTTTTCCCTAGGGACTTATGCATCAAGTTATCAGAGCTTCACACTAAGGCTCCTGAGCATAGCTTTGCTTACACGAAAAAAACTGTTGAGCGGGCATTTGGTAGAAAGCTTTCTGAGATATTTGAGAAATTTGAAGAAAAACCTGTAGCATCTGGAAGTATTGCTCAAGTGCATCGAGCTTTTTTGAAATTTCGTTACCCTGGTCAACAAATGAAGCCAATGTTAGTTGCTGTAAAAGTTAGGCATCCTGGTGTTGGTGAATCAATTAGGAGAGATTTCATTATAATTGATTTGGTAGCAAAAATCTCCAATTTTGTTCCTACTCTCAAGTGGTTGAGATTGGATGAAAGTGTTCAACAATTTGCAGTTTTTATGATGTCTCAAGTTGACCTTGCCAGGGAAGCTGCTCACTTGAGCCGCTTTATTTATAATTTTAGACGGTGGAAGGATGTTTCATTTCCAAAACCTGTGTATCCCCTTGTACATCCTGCTGTTTTAGTGGAAACTTATGAACATGGGGAAAGTGTTTCACACTACGTTGACAAGCTTGAAGGAAATGAGAGACTCAAGTCGGCATTGGCGCACATTGGGACTCATGCACTTCTCAAAATGCTTCTGGTAATGTAACTCTAATTTGTGTATTTTTGCTGCCTTGCTGATTGGTATTACTCATGTTAAGTTCTTAAAACATTTTGTTTAATATTTAGCATATGTATTTCTTAGATGCGTTTGCATTTTGCATTTTTTTATATTTTTTTCAACTCTGCTGTAACTTCATTATTTAGATTTTAGAGCTAAACTTTTATGGATACTATCTAACATTGGTCTAATGTCCACTTTTAGGTGGACAACTTTATACATGCAGACATGCATCCTGGAAATATCCTTGTCAGGGTGCCTCATGGAAAATCCCCTAGGAGTCGACTCTTCAATTCAAATCCTCATGTGGTTTTCCTTGATGTAGGCATGACTGCTGAACTTTCTGGAAATGATAGAATAAATTTACTAGAATTTTTTAAGGCTGTTGCTCGAAGGGATGGCCGCTCTGTTGCAGAGTGCACCCTGAGATTATCAAAACAACAAAACTGCCCTGATCCAATGGCATTCATTGAGGTATTATCATATCCATCTCCTATCATTCTCCTCGCTATGTCATGGGTTCATAACATTTCGCTTTTTAAAGATTATTGTTTCATTGGAGAAGCTTCTTGTATGTTGAGGAGGATCTCATTATTCCACATTGGAAAAATGGAGAGTCCTACTTCTCTCATTGTCGAATTGGTTTTGAGATGAATGTTCATATTTTCTAATATTATAAGGATGGATAGGATATCTTTTGTAACGTTTCATACATCACTAGTCGTTTTGTTTCCTATAAAAAAAAAGAATCATATTCATTTCAATGGAATAATTGTAGTTAGTTCCTGGAATGTAGAGTAAACTTTTGGATTTTGTCAATCCCTGGTAGCAAACAAGCTAATAAACATGCGGCTTCTATTAAGTATATTATTGTTATTATTATTATTATTTTGTGAGAGTAATTCTGGATTCTGACCTTCTGCTTACAGGAAGTGTCAGAGGCTTTTGCCTTCTGGTCTACTCCAGAAGCTGATTTAGTTCATCCTGCTGAAGCCATGCAGCAATTACTGGAGAAAGTGAGGCGTTACAGAGTCAACATTGATGGAAATGTCTGCACTGTGATGGTCACAACGTTGGTTCTTGAGGTACGGTCTGCTCACTTTTCCCATATTCACAAGATTGTATTTCGAGTTTCCACTATAATTCCTTGCATGAGTTTCACTTCTGTTAAAATGGGGTAAAGATAAATGCAGGTTTTGAAAGGAGTTATTATGATAACCCATCATTTCTATAGTTGAATGTTGTATATGTTTATGTGCTACCATCTGAATTTAGTTGCATAATAATCAAAAATAATTGCTGGGTTTTAAACAAATTGCTGGCCTTTGCCCAGTTTTTGTGCTTTTGATTTATGAATTATGAATATGCATTGAAAAGGCTGGCGTGAAATCGGCGAACTCAACCCTGGTGTGAAATTACTTATTTGAACAGGGTTGGCAAAGGAAACTTGATCCTGAATATAATGTGATGCAAACACTGCAAACGCTGTTACTAAGAGCTGATTGGGCGAAGTCTCTTTCCTACACAATTGAAGGATTGATGGCACCGTAGCATGAAACAATTTTGACAATGTAAAGGTGAAACTGTTTGTTATAAGTTTTCTCCAAATTATTCTCTATCTCTTATATTCACTTGATTTTTTCACTAAGCTTTTGTTTAGATTTTGGAAGTACAGTGGTGAAAGTCTCTCTCGACACAATAATGTAAAAAAACATCAGTGAAATTTTAAACAAAAATAAGATAAAAATGATTTATCTCTATTTCTATATGAATGTTACGGCATATTTTGGTTGTTCAAGTATTTTCATTTTTAAGAATAGCTCTGTATCATTTTTAATTAAACCAATAACAAATTATAATAATTTCATATCATAGTTACACTCTTTTTTTTTTTCTTTTTTTTTTGAATCGGGAAATTAAATCATGTCCATCCTTAGGCTTGGTATTGGTAGACATCGAAGGAATGAAGATACAAGAAGTGTTTACAAATTAATGTCACATGCGAGTTTCGAATGCGTGACTCTAAGGGAGCACACCTTTAAGAATTACCAAAATTTTCATAAATAACCCTGTTCTTACATTTGGATAGAAATTGTGGATTTGAAGATGTTATTTTGAATGATTATAAATAAATGATTATTTTGAGTGATTAAAAATTTGAATTTTAGTAATAATTTTGTATGGACGTGATTATTATAGAGTGATCGAGGTTAATAGGTCGTTTGGATAATGATTTTTGTAGAGTAATCGTAGACGGACAATACCATTGGGACCCCCAATCTCATAAGTGGTCTACGTTTGAATCAATATGGGTGTCCCAAATATATACATTAATAATAGTATTTTTTGAAATCAAATTTGAAAGAAATATATTCACATATTTTCTATATTTATATTAAAATTATTAACATTATAGATCAATTTCAATAAATATTAACTTTTATTTTTTGGTACGATCAGTTCAATTTTTTTTAAAGTTAATAAAAATGGAACAAACTTGAAAGTTCAAGACCGAAAATTAAACATTTTAAATTTTAGTGACGAAAATGAAATAAAACTCAAAACCAGTTAGACTTTTGATACTTCAAAATAGTATTTTTAATATATTTATAAAACATAATTTTCAATGTTGGATCATAATGAATTGTTGTTCTTGTCAAACTAAAGTCTTACAACATGCAATTTAGCTATCTAATGGTTTTATTGAATTCATAAGTTTGTTTAACAAAAATAGTTAAAGTTCACATATCTTACCCTCTCAAATATTAACAAATAAAAACGGACCCCCAAACTCTAGAACCTAAGTTAGGAGCTTGAATGGTCAATGTGAAAGAATCACACTAATCTTTGGTGATAACTAGATTCTAAACCCACATTTCTGCTTCACTTTTCATCTCATTTCTTAATGCATTCTTTTCTTAATACACTGTGTTATTGAGTGTTTGTTAGTAGATTCTATCAAGAAAAAAAAAAGTTTTTTTTTGAGATTAAGGATAGAGAGATTCGAACCTGTGATCACATGTTTCTTCGGCGTTCGCTCATGCCACTGCTCTTTTGGAAAGAAAGAATTGTATTAGGGTAATGGATGCTCTAATATTTAATAAAAAGTAATAACTAGATTTGAAATTGAACTCATGTTATAATAGCTATATAATCACAGTTACCATAATGAAAAAAAAAAAAAAAATCCATTCTTTAAAAAAGTAAATGCGAAAGGAAAAGAAAAGTGGATCGACCGTTTTAACCTAAGCTAATAAAATTCTCATAATAAATGCAATGCAAGATATATTCATAAGCTGATATCCACACTTTGTTGCTGAAATGAAATTAAATGCGACTTCAAAAGCTTCCATTTCCTATGATCCACAACCAATCTAGGGCAACTCCAGCAAAAATGCCTCCTAATAAGAACATTACAAGCAAGTTCCCCAATGCATTCTGCTCAGGTGCCTTTAATAAAAACAAAACACAAAATTCAATATCAGATTCACTAAAAAAAAAATGAAGAAAATTAATGCCTTGTTATTAAATTGAATGTGTTAATTTATTTGTTGAAACTAACCTTGTAGCCTTTAGGTACAGCAGTAAAAGCACAAACTGTAAGATATCCATTAGATAATCCCAAAAAGGAGGTGAGAAAGATCATCCATCCTTGGTCGCCGTACTTTGCTGTGAAGTAAAATGCCGGGATCAGTAGAAAACGACACAGAATCACGATAAAGAGACCCTTCCTCGACTCCAACCTCAACGATTTGATGAGCGGAACGTATCGGCCTACTAGATCCCAGACATTGTACATTGCTATTAAAACAAGTGGATACCTGAAATATCAGCAACAGCATAATGATATTGTCAAGAATCTTACTTACTGTCTATCAGAGAATTTGATGTTTGTATATCTAATTGGCAAGAAAGTACCTACCATGTACCCAATTGGTGCTCCCCTGTATTTTCATACAAGAATCCGGGAAATATCGACAATGTTAGAACGTATATCAGAAACACACCAATAAGATAATCGACGTTCATAACAAATAGTTGCATTTTGCTCAATAGTTCGGCTTTGTCTCCCTGTGAAAATTAAAAAACAACTTTATCAATAAGAATCACTCCTTTTGGCTTTTGCTACTATAAAAGAAAAAAATAGAGAAGATTGTCATACATATTGGTTTGTTTCCATTTCGATACCAGCAGCTGATAGGTCAGCTGAGACAGTTTTTGATCCTTCCGAGGCCGCCTTTTTACGGTAATACTTCACTAGTGGGATTTTAGGAAAGACTAAAGCATAGAGAATAACACAAATAAACTCGAACGCAGCAGATATCGCCAAGAATAGCACTGCATAAACCAGTAAAGAAGTTGAACTATTATTAGAAAGAAGACCAGTTAAACTACCAATCAACCCAAAAGCTGATGCATTGGAATAAGCTAACAGGTCCAAAATTGAGTTGGTTGAAATGGAATTAACATACTAGTTCCTTTTCGAAGGCCGTTATGAAGATCTTGAAAAGCTGCTCTTGTGATTAGCCTCAGCCCAGAGGTTAAGGCTCCTGAGGCAGCCAATCCAGCCATAAAAGACTACAAATGACAAAAGAAAAAGTACTTGTAAATTGAATTTGCATATCAAAGGTACAAAATCCAAACTAAGTAAAAACACAAACCTGGATGAATTCAGGACACATCAAAGCAAGATCTCCAACCATCCCACCTTGCACTAAGGCATCCGCAACTCCGAATGAACCGACAATTAGGCACAAAGCAATGTATGGCCAAATCCCTCCTTTTCCAGATGTGACCAAATCCAACTATGGTAAGAAAACGAAGCAAACGACATTCATCATCATTCTAACTAACTAAACAAAGAGATAGAGAAATTCAATTTAGAAAGCAGAAGCTATAATATTACTTACAACTATAAGCAACACAGAACTTATGAAGAAGAGAGCATATCCCCAAATGTTCCTCCGTCGGGTATTGAGTTTCGCTTCATTATATGCGAGGATCGCAATCGATCCAAATGCAAATGGTTGATACACGAGTGTGAGTACTCTTGAAGGATGATAATGCTTCAAAATTTACAAAAACAAAAAAGTTATAATTCTTAACTAAAAGGAAACCAGTAAACTAATAGATTGGTTAAGACTAACAACACAACATAACAAATAATTAGTTTTTTATAATGCAGAAATTAGGGTGATTGTGATTCTAATATTCTTACTGGAAACACTTGATAATAGTAATCTGCTATGGTTAGCATACTGTTCCAACAAATGAGTGAACCCAAACCAAGAACCCAGCAAACTGCCAGAGCCAAGTTCTTCCCCTGTTCAGAAAATTAGAATAAAACTCATTAATCAACTAACCATCTAAGAGTTAGGGTCTAATTCACTAAATTAAACATAAATGTGAGAAAAAAAAAAATGATCACAAACCTCAGTCTTTGCTGGAGGCCCAGATTCAACATTAGTATCAGTCATGATAGATTCCTAATAAAAAACAATAAAGAAAAGTGAATGAAAAAAAAGAAAAAAAACCCATTAATTCAAATTAAACCAATAACAATTAACAGCACGAACAAATCAATTAACAATGTGGTAGACTAATTAGAACAAATAAACCGGAATGATTATGATGAAAGCTGGATTAAATGAATGGAAATTTAGTAAAACCTCGACAGTCGACATGTAGCTCGTTGAATTTCGGAGTCCGATGCGATGTGATTGAATTAAGAGATGAAAAACAATAATTAATGGGACATGAAAAGAAAACAATATTGGAATTAGAATACGAAAACTGGTAAAGATTATGTTGAATGATTTTGAGAAACGGTTTTGGCCAAAAGAGACGATAACTAAACGTAATGAGCTTAAAGTGGGAAGCGGTTCGTCTTTTGAAGAAGCCAACCGCAATTTCCTTTTCCCTCGAAGAAAAAAAAAAAAAAAAATCACATAATTTGTTTTATTATTATTATTATTATTTATTATTTACGATTAGATAAATATTTTGTCAATAATATTATCCAACAAGGATTTGAATATCGTAAATAAGCGGATTTAACATTGTTTAGTAAAAAAAAATCACCATCTTTTTAAAATGAGAGTTATTTGTGTCATTTATATTTATATTATTAACTAACTTTAATTACTAGATAGTTTTGCAAATTTTTTGAAATATAGATATTTTTGTAAATAATTTTTTAACTCGTGTTAGCTTAATGATACATAAGAAATTGTATTTGATCGTTTATTTTCACAAAATAATTATAAATGTGATAAATTTTAAAATATTTACCTTCTTATATATTACATTAAAAATATTCATCAATACTAATACTAGTATTATAAAAAAATAAATAGGTAACAATATTCACTTATGAAAGTGGCCTTATTTGCATGATAAACTTACATTGGATTTCTTTTGTTCCGGGCTTTGATTGGGCCGAATAAAACCATATTATAAACAAAGCATTCATTGATGGGCCGTAGCTATTGGTTTGGGCTTTGATTGGGCCTGGCTTTCTGAATATGATTGGCAAACTATAACCCAACCACCACCACAGGATCACGTCAACGGCAAAGCAAAGCAAATTGCAATCACTTTTTTTTTTTTTTCTTTAAAATGAGTTTGGGCAAATGTGGGGGCCCTTGTTTGGCTGGACTCGAATGGCAGTTAGTGAAGCTAAAACTTGTTTGGATATGAGAATAGCATATTGTGTCAAATACTGAAGATTCGGAAGGCAGGGAAGAGTTCAAATACTAACATACAGAACCGTCTTTTTCTATTTCGTATTTCCAATATAAATAAATCCACAAGAAAGTGAATGCTTCGTCCCATTAAACAAATGCCACAATCATCCATCCCTATGGTTAACTTTCATTTTTCATATGAATCATGTTATCATTATATCAACTATGTGGTTATGTTACATTACTTCGAGATATTATAATTACTCACTCTCTCTGAATTTTAGAGAGAGAACTTTCTCACGGCTTCGAAACAACTCTTGCATGAGTTCGTTCGTGGGCGTTTGGTCACCATGAAGTGCGGTGTTCACCTCCATCTAGCGTTCTTGAAAGATCGGAAGGTGAGCGTTCTTGATCAACTTTGGTCCCCTCATGTATATGTGAACATAATCATGACTCTTTAACGATATTGTATACCTATAACTTTCATATACTTTAAAGTCTTGACAATTAATCACTTGAATTTTCTTTTAACTTATTTTCTAACTAATATATATTAATTTTGATTCACTAATGACAATACATGTATTTTAAATTTAATGAAAAAGACGTAGTACATATATATTTGAAACTACAATATTATGCTTCAGAAAAAATAAAAAATATATACACATACTTATCAAACTCTATTTTATTAAATTTCTACTTGATATTAGTTTAGATTTATTTCAATTTTTCATTACTTTTTTTCAAGTCCATTGGATATAAACAAAGGTAAGAGAATAGATTATCCATACACATGTGAATTTAAAATTTAGCTATTATAGTCTCATTAATCGAAAAAAAAGAATTGGAGTAACACACCTTTATCTTATAAGATCTTCAACATCTTCCATGGTGCTTCTTTGGGTCCACCAATCTTAAAGTATATCTCAATTTCATTTTATTGAACTGAATACACATAGCCGTTTGAGTTTATGAGTTCTCATATCATATTAGAAAATGTATACATTTATCTCAAAATTGATTAGCTATGAAAAGAGTAACCTGTCTTTTAACCTATAAAATCCTCAACAACTCCTAATTCCTACAAACACATGGAATTATTAAGAAGATTAGATCTTTCTTAATTTTGTAAATTGGGTTCTAATATTTTATAGAGACCTTGATGTTAAGATGGTGGAGCTGATAGGTTAGGTTAGTGGGAAATAAGCTTTAATCTAATAATTTGAAATTTAGTAAAAACAAAGTATGGTTAAGATGAAGAATTATTTGTGTTGATGTGCCACTAATCAAAGCGAAAGCTTTCGATAATCATTATAAATTCATTATTCTTTTGCGTCATTATACATTTGATGTAAATGAATAGAGTTGGTATTAAACTGTATTAACTCCAAACAATGAAATCACAAAACTACGGGCCCTTTTCATTACAAAGATACAAAGTTAATTGTTTAGAAAAATAGATAAATCAAAATAAAAGTAACAAAAGTTAATTACACGGATATATTTGACTTTTATAGTTAATATTGTAAATTAATCTATCTAAAAAAGAATTATAAATTAATTGATTAAAATATTATTTCCATCACTTATTTTATATTTTATAATTTTCTTTTTTTAATGAAGAGTGATTTGTTGATTCATATTTCATATTCAACCATTGTTTTTGTTGAGTTATATTTTAGAATTTGTTTTATTGTAGTCTATAATATATCAAATCTTTTGATTTTAGTTTATATATTTTGAAAACTATTTGTCAACTTTTTTTAATTAATTTTCTTAAAAAAATCACTCCCTTTCTTAATAAATTTAAAAATTATGTTCACTGGTTATTTTTGCATGTATTAGTATTATTAAACCAGTTTGATGTTATTTAATTAATACTTAATTGAGTTTTATCATAAAAAATAAGTTCGGATTTTTAAGATGTATCAGGATAAAAAAAAAGTGATTTAATACCCAGTAACTTTTTTTTTTTCTCAAATTTATTTATTTATTTATTTATTTTGCATTTTTCAATTTGACACTTACGACCTAACGATTTAATACCCGGACTGTTACTAAAATAGAACAATAATCAAAACGCGAAAAAGAATATACAATTTTATGTAGTTTATTAACAATGTGTTCGCTATGTCTACTAATAGAAAAGAGAAACTGTTTTATTAGAAGAGAACTAAAAATGTCGATCAAATAGAGTTAGAATTTTAATAGGATTTGTATAACATCCTCATAAAATCTTAATGTAGATAAGATGAAATTGCATAAATATCTATTAGGAGTGTCTATCGGTCGATCAGTGTCGGTTTTTGGTGAAAATTGACACCGAACCGACCTTTCGATTAGCTAAAAAACGAAACCTGATAGACCGGCTTGTTAAGTACGTCGATTTGGTCAAATAAATCGATAAAACGGTCAGTTAAATCGATTAATTCGATTAATTCATTTTTTTAATTAAAAACATATTTATCATACACTTTTATATTGAAAATTTGAAAATTAATTTTTTTAAAAAAAATGAATATATCAAATATATTTTAAAAACACATTAAAAATTTAGTTGATTTTACCCTAATTTAATAAAAAATCTAATTAATTATTTGAAAATACTAATATTTCATAAAGGAAAATTTTATTAACCGACCGACTTAATCAACCGAACTGGCCAATAAAACTTGGTTAACCTTTTCTTTTTAATCGACACCGATCGACATACACATGAATATCGACCGACCGACCTTAATTAGATCGATTTTGGTCGATCGAATCGATTTTCGAAGAATGTATGAACAATTCTGATTATACCTATGCGCATAAATATAAATCTAATTACTTTCAAAGTCATATCTATATTTTTTATTCATTAAAAAACAAACTAACCAAAGACCATTTGTAACACATGGAAGGTGTGTAGTGATATCACTGAGTTACTGGTTGCAAAAAAAAATGAATAAAAAAAGGATTAAATTATAAAACAGTGAAACAGGTCCGCTCAGCATTCAATAATTGGGAAGAGAAGATTGTTGAAATCTCACGAATGGTACGCAAAACGATTCGTTTTAAGGGATTAAATTACACGTTTATATTTTTACAACGGAAAAAGATAAGGTGCGGGCACTCGCACTGGATCAGCTTACGCAAGCCTGATAAAAAAAAGGGATCCAGTGCCAGATCAGCATGTCTCTTGAATTTCTAAAACGATCATTGGTGGGGGCGGCAAGAAAGTAATTCACAACGGCGTACGATAGCATAGCCGGTGGTGGATAGGCATCCACATCGGACGTGGGCTCCACTCTAAAGCCAAGAAAAAAAAAAACAAAAAAACAAAAACAAAAACAAAAACAGAGCATTATCAAATTTAATAAAGCCTGAAATGTACGCTACATGGAAAATAATAGAGACTTCAACTCTCCACCAGCTTCCTTCATTTCTCTATTCAACCAACTCCTAAATTTGGGTAATTAAACTCTCTAATTATTTTCTCAATTTTTCTCTCAATTTATATTAATTTTCAATCTTTACTGCTATTTCCAACTACATTAGGTATTTAGCTACCAATCCCAACTCTGTTTTTATTTGTTTATTTCTGATTATCAAGATTCTGTCTTTTTTTTTTTTTCCATTTTGATTTTGGTGTTCTTACTTCTGGGTTGTGAAAATGGTGGGATAAAATTGCAGACCTGAATTGATAATTCTTGGGTTTATAATGACTTTTTGAACTATCTACTTGTTTTCGAGTTAGTCTCTGGTTTTCTGGAACTGAATTCCAATCTTTTGAAGAAAAAAAGCTAAATAGTTAAAGTTTCGGAAGAAGAATTAAAATTAAGAAAGACGATCCATTGATTTAGAGATACAGCAATCTGGGATTTTATGAATGAAGAATTGTGGGGTGAATATTTAGTTTGAACTTGGTAATTTTAATATTACAATTTCAGCTCTATAAATCCAACGATACAAGTTTTCAAATTTCTTTCTTTATGAGTTTTTTAATCTTTTTCTTGATCTTGCACAGGAGTTTTTCTTGTTCTTCTTGAAGCTTGAAAATGGCGTCGATTCATCCTTCCGAGCTGGACTCCAACGCCACCGACTCTGTCGCGTCGTCGCCGAGATCTGACCACCACTTTAACTTATCAAACGATCCACAAGCTCGAGTTCGATTCATGTGCAGTTTCGGTGGCAAGATCTTACCCCGACCACACGATAATCAGCTCCGATACGTCGGCGGCGAGACTCGCATTGTCGCCGTTCAACGCTCCACAACTTTCCCTCAATTCCTCGCCAAACTCGCTAAGATCACCGGCAAGTTATTTTCCATACTCTGTTTTATTTCAATTTGGGGGGTTTTCAGTAACTTTTGATTTGAAATTGGGAATTCAATCTGTCTCTGTTTATTAGGTACAATTAACTTGACCATTAAGTACCAGCTTCCTAATGAAGATCTCGACGCATTGATTTCGGTATCGACGGATGAAGATGTGGAGAATATGATGGATGAGTACGATCGGCTCGTTCAGAATCATAATCCCAAATCGGCGAGGCTTCGATTGTTTCTGTTTACGAGAGGGGATGATTCCAGAGCCAGTAGTATTAATTCCCTTCTCGGTGGTTCGACGAATCGGGACCACTGGTTTCTCGATGCTCTCAACGGCGGCACGCCGGTACCGGAGCTCGAGCGCGGCAGATCGGAGGTTTCGTCCATCGTCTCTGAAGTGCCGGATTATTTGTTCGGTCTCGATAATCAAGACGATGCTTCGATTCAATCACGAGAGCCCAAACTGAAGAGTCGATTAAATTTCAATCCCTCTGAGAATGTTTCCGTTTCGGATCCTGGATCGCCTGCCCCTGTTTTGCCGTCGGCGACTTGTGTTACTTCGATGCCTAATCTCCCGCCAGTTAAAACCCGGCCCGATACGCCGTCTCCCAGGGCTGAGCCGGTGGACAATACACCAGTGAATTACGAGCCGCCGCCGATGCCCTTTTCTCAACCGGCCGGGTATCCGAATAACCCAATGATGCATTATTTCCCGGGTCCAAATTATCCGGGTCATCAACCTGTCGTTTACCTTCTTCCGGGTCAGGTTCCGCCCGGCAATGCTCCGGTTCAGCATATTCCGATTCAGAATCCGCCGCCATACGTTCAACAACTTCCGCCGGTTGGTGGAGGACAGTTGCCGTTATCATATCACCACCCAGTTACAATGGCCGGTCAGATGTACGGCGGAGGAATGGGTCCGGTGAGTGGCTACGATCCACAGGCTGAGGCGGTGAGGATTGCTGCAGCTGGCGGCGTTAGTCAGCAGATGTACTATGGAGTCCAAAATACGGCGAGAGCACCGCCGTATACGGCTGGTCTGATGGGTCCTCCAGCGGCGGAAGAGGTTCGGGGAAGTGGATCGGAAACAAGGCCTGGATCTCGAGTATCGCCATAGCAAGAGCAACGCACAGTTGATGAAAGGGAAAAGTAAATTGGTTTGTAGTGTTTACAACAAAATATTATTGTGATTGCGTAATTAGATTGTAATTAGTGGTTGATTTTTGGGCTTTTGTTGACTGTGGTCACCAAATTGTAAAATTTGTTTTATAAAGCTTCATAAACAATATTTTTACTATTACATTTTGAGAAAATAAAATAGATGAAATATATTGTAATATGCTTTTTTTTTTTTTAATTATCTCATTAAAAGTTTGGTTTTCAGCTTACGTAAAATTTTTACTGCATAGAATTTTATAAAGCTTCATAAACAATATGTTTACTGCATCCGTCTGGTTGATGCATAAAATTTTAATATATAGTATATACAAGTTTAAATGGTGTTCTTTCCTTTTAAGAACCAGAAACACTGCCCTGGGTATTTTTACAATGGTAAAATAACATATAATAAAAATGGAGCAAAAAAAAAGAGGGAATCTTCATCACCAAAGGATTGGTCCTTTTTCAACTCCTACCTCTTTTATAACAACGTTCATAAACAACCACATCTCCATTGCACCAAGTGCAGCTAACCAGTTTCGAAAGGCAATGCTCCTAAAATAAAGCAGCAGCAGCAGCAGCAGCAGCAGCAGCTCTAAGTTCCGAACCCCCATATCATTTGAGAACAAAGTTTTTATGTTGATGAAATAAGGCAGTGTTTAGTGCAACTTTGTTATGTAATCCGATTGAGAATCTCGAAAACATGTTGCTATTTATAGGCAGAGCTACCGGTGTCTTGCTGCAATATGTGCATAGGTCAGACTGAAATTCAAGAGTGATTGCCGTTTGCAACTTCGTTGAGAATGCCACAGGTTTCAGGAGATTTGGTTGAGACAGGAACAGGTGGGCTCAGCTCAACAAACCGGCTGGGATCACCGTAGCTACCTATACATATTGTGTCACCCCGACCGTGCCATGTGCCATCTTGAACATTATTCATTTCCAATGTTCGTGATTCCTGCTCCATGTTTACAAGTATATTAGTGACGATTGAATATGTTGCTTTAGGTTGCTTGCACAAAGATGGAAGAAAAGTTGAATATGAAAATATTGAGGGCCCAACCTGAGATAAGGCACAGCAGGGGCAGATAAAGTGGTAGATGCAGTCATCCAAGGAGCTGTCACCTCCCTGAAACATAATTAAAATTAATCTACACATTAGACACTAAGAAAACACTACCAAGATTTTGTTTACGAATATTAACGAGAAAAATTAATCTACGGGTTTGGTTACCATTTTAAGGTAGTTTATGTCAGTAAAAAGAACGATTAATAGGCTCAAATAATCAATTCCTTAAGGTTACATCAAGGGCATCAATATCTTTGTTATTTCATCGATTTCTCTCAAAATGCTCTCCTTAAATTCTCTCTGCACACATTTTCTCTAACTAGCTTCCGATACATGTTCTCTCTCTCTCTCTCTCCAATTTCTCTTTTTCAGTAGTTTCTCCCATATAGCTGTATATGTTGAGATTTTCCTAACAACTGAACACAAGAAAAGAACTATGTTTTGTTAAGAAAGAAATTAAAATATCAACAGCCATTCAAGAGGAGAATGACTGTTACAGCCCGAACTTTTCAAGTAAAATAAAGGAATTGGATTATTTTTTTTTAATTCGGGAAATTAGGGGGCTAAATTGACTAAAATACCCCTAGGATATTAAATTTAGGCTTAAGAAAGCAAGGGCAAAAAGGACTTTTCACGAAATTTGGGTCAAAATAGGAGTTTTTGGTCAACAGGGGCAAATTGGTAATTTTGGCGCTAAAAGACAAAATAGGGAAAAGGAC
>JBBMEG010000024.1:2162515-2173044 GCA_037832605.1 Cyclanthera cordifolia
ACAGAAATCAAATCAATATAGGGATTCAGCAGGTTGATTTCTATGTTCTTACCGGAAACAATTGATAATAGTAATCTGATATGGTCAGCATACTGTTCCAACTAACGAGGGAACCAAAACCAAGAACCCAACAAACTGCCATTGCTATGAATTTCCCCTGCTCATAAAATTCAAATAAAAACCATCAACAAACGAAAATTCCAAAAGTTTGACTCTACTTAATCAAAAACAAACATGAGGAAAAAAAAGAAGGATGATCGCAAACCTCAGTCCTTGCTGGAGGCCCAGATTCATGATTAGCACCAGTCATGACAGATCCCTAAACTCAAACGATAAAGAAAAAAATCAAAAGAAATTAAGATTAAAAAAAACCCAGAGAGGGAATTTGAAAAGAAAAACAAATGGGATGTATGTTCTTATATTAATTAGAAGGAGAGAGAGCTGCTAAGTGTGAATGAGCAGCAATAAAAGCATAGGTTGGAAAAGAGGAAAAATGAGCTGTAGAGAGCTGAATCAGGCCAAACTACAGAAACTAATTTCAGCACAAAAGTTAGTAACGGGGTTGGCGATTTCCAATTTTGGAAACTCTTCTCACGATTAACAACAAACATTTGATCAAAAAATAGACCTAAAAACGGAGTTTCACACGTCTCTACATTACAAAATAAATGAACAGATGGGCATTTTTTTGAAGTTCATTGGTAAGGAAATTTGGGCTTTTCAATGCAGAGAAAGAAAGTGAACAAACCAGAGAGATTCTACAATGTGAAAGAGCAATCAAATCAAGAACTGAAATGAGTAAACTAGAAAGGAAATCATATGCATATGAGAATAAATTGCGAATAATTCGGAATTAAATATTGAAAAACGTGGGAAATGAATGGCAATAAAGTAAACAGAGTGAGAAACCTCGGCGGCCGACGCAGAAGTTGCAGGCGAGAGAATCAAAGCTTCCAAATCTGAATGCGAGGAAGAAGGAAGTGAAAAATGGGATTTAGAAGAGGGAGAAATCAAGCTTGATTGGGTTTTTGCCATGAAAACTTGCATACATTTTAGCGACTGATTATGACGTTTGAAAATGAAGAAACAGCTCAGAAGACGAAGAAACTGTTGACTTTTAAAAATTATAGATTTTTTTGTTCTCATTGAAAGCCGTTCGAATAGGTTATTACTTTAAATTTAAGGAAATTGAAAGGTTGAAAATCCAATTTTTGACCAAAATGAATCGACAGTAATGATATTTTAATTATGATAGATAATTATTTCTAAAATAAGAATAATAAACAACTTTAAAATAAATATAATCTACTTATTATACAATTATATATAATGTGAGTTTAATCAAACTACAATAATTAATCCGAAAATTACGTCAGATACCAAATTTGCATTCACCTAATTTAATTATAGTTTATTCTTAAAAATAATTTCTACCTACTCAATTATCAACGAACTGCTAGAGCCTATTAGTTAAATATCAGCTGAACTATTGATTGAAGATTATTAAGTGAAGTTAAATTACTAATCCAAGATTATCAATTCAAAAACTATCTATTGAAATGATTGAGGCGAAAAATGATTGAGATAAGGACATTTTTGTCGTTTTATAAAAATGATTTATTATTTTGGTAGGTATAAAATATTTTCAAAATTTTAATATACATCAATTTTTTTGAATTTTTTTTTTTGCTATACAATGGTTTGTGACGCTGGTAAATAATGTTATTTTAGTCCTAGTTTATCGAAAGAAAATTAAAGGCGCCAAAATTGATCAAGTATGGTAGTGACATAATTGATATTATTATTATTTTCTTGATAGAACATAATTAATATTCTATATACATATATACACACACACATCCATCTATAGTTTATACATCAAATTTTAGCATAGTATATACAAGTTTATAAGTGTTCTTTCTTACTACAATGAGTATTTTCACAATGGTAGAATAACATATGATAAGAAAATTAAATATATGTACATCTTCATCCTAGAAAGGAGCCCTTTTCAACCCCCAACAGCCCACCTCTGATCAATGTTCCAAAACCACATCTCCATTGTGCAGCCTAACCAGTTTTTGGAAGGCAGCACCAAAAAGTTAAGCAGCAACACCGGCTCCAATTTCCGACCCCTCGTCACGTGAGAGCAAAGTTTGTTGAAATAAGGCAGTGTTCCCTTGATAAGAAATCAGCTGGAGTATCTCGAAAGCATGTCGTTGGTCGTATCGCAGAGCTACTACCAATGTCTAGCTGCATTCGTACACAGGTCGGGTTCAAGAGCGGTTGCAGTCCGCCTAATCCTTTAGAATGCTGTAAGTTTCAGGAGATTTGGTTGAAACAGGAATAGGTGGGTTTAGCTCGACGAATTGGCTGGCATCACCATAGCTACCTATACATATTGTGTCACCCCGACCGTGCCATGTCCCGTCTTGAACGTTATTCATTTCCAGCGTTCTCGATTCCTGCTCCATATTTACGAGGACATATATGAGTGAGGTTGCTCACACAGGATGAGATGACAAAAGTAAGAAGTTGAGTATGAATCAATATAAGGTTTCTATGTGCAAATATTGAAGGACAGACCTGAGATAAGGCACAGCAGGGGCAGATAAGGTGGTAGACGCAGTCATCCAAGGAACTATCTCCTCCCTAAAACATAAATAAATATTAATCTAAACTGAACAACAGTCAACATAATAAAGAAAAGCACAAGCAAAAACATAATGAATTACGTGGTTCATAAACATTGTGTTAACTATGTGTAAGGTATCCAATACGTTACTAGTTACTAGTTCCAGATATTTTACAGAATAATACCAACCACCAAAATAAAAGAAATATCGATAGAAACTTCACTATATTTCATACAATAAACTCACTTCAATACAATACAAATAGAAATAACAAGATAAAGTGATAAGAAATAACAACAAGCTAACCAGTGAATTCAAGAGTATCGGGCACCTCTCCTCCAAGTCCTCAGACCTAGCTTCCAAAGTCGACTCTCCCTCCCTCTCTCTATTACTTTCCTATTTATACTCCGTGTCTCCCTCCCCATACAAAACAAACAAC
The DNA here is from genome assembly GCA_037832605.1 of Cyclanthera cordifolia. Classification (NCBI taxonomy): domain Eukaryota; kingdom Viridiplantae; phylum Streptophyta; class Magnoliopsida; order Cucurbitales; family Cucurbitaceae; genus Cyclanthera; species Cyclanthera cordifolia. Next base: position 2,165,591 of record JBBMEG010000024.1, read on the forward strand.
TATTTTACCCTACCCTTATGTAATTCCTATTTTACCCTTTCCATAATAGTTATTATTGTGAGGTCCTCGCACTATGTCTACCAGCAGAGAATAAAAATTATTTTATTAAAGAGATAAGAATACAAATGCAAGAGATTTTACGAGAGTTTATTATTCAGAGCACTCATATAAAATCCTAATACAACAGACGATCCAAAATACATAAAAGTCATATACGAAAAATATAAACTCAACTACATGTTTTAGTTAAGCTGACTAGACAGCAAAACCTCTAAACTGGCAAATACATTAAGGAATCTCACAAATTTACACAATCGACATTAAGAAACATCGCAAAATGTTTATTTAACAAAACTAATGGGAAAGCCGATAAAATAGCTAAAAATGTTCACCACAGATTTAGTAAGAAGTGGGATAAAAATTACATCTTCTCCACTCATTTTACAAGCAAAGAAAACACATTCAACATATTTGGGACTCTCGGAGGGCATCATCATGGAAAAAGTACTTTTATACGGTTAAAAGTACTTTCTTTTGCACACTATTAATGAACTTTTTCTTCATTATCTTAGGAGTAATTGTGTAAAAAGGCTAGTACGAGTGACTCCTAAGAACCTCGAAGGGATGTCTTTACCACTAAGCTATCCATCTCATTAATGTCTCATTTCACACACCATTATTACAAGTCTTTCTCTTGCACACTATTAATAAACTCTCTTGGGAGTCACTCATACTAGCCTTTTTACACAATTACTCCTAAGATAGAGAAGAAAAAGAAAAAAAAAAAAAACCTATCCCAAACTTTTCCTACTACTCATTCAAATCTCCACGGCTTTCCATACGCAACTTATGCCTATCAACTCATAACAAAAAGGAAGACAACGGCATTAGTTTAACTTTTAGTCTTCATCAGATCTTTATTTTTCTAATTGGAACATGATGTTGGGAAGCAAACAAAGTTGTCCCACATTGGTTATTCGAGCGGAAGATCATGGCTATATAAGTAAAAGATAATCATCTTCATTGGTTTGAGGCCTTTTGAATGAAACAAAAAATAAATCCATGAAGGTGTATGTCCAAAGTGGACAATATCATATACCAACGTGAAAATTTTGATACGATTGTCATCTTTATCACATCAGACATCTATTATCATCCTAAAGGTCGATATTTCGATTTCCTAACTGTAATTGTTGAGTTATAAAGTCTTAATTTAGTTATTTTTATAGCAACTACACAAGGTAGAAATCATTAGTTGAAAACATATGAAAATTTGAGACATCTACAGAAGATGACAAAGAGGCCATAAAAAAAACAATCGTAACTTGGATATAGAAAAAGGGAGAAACTAATAAACTGATCAAACTTTAGCGCTCAACTTCAGAATACTCGAAATAGGATGCGACAGAATTAACAAAGAAAAATGCTGATAGAAAATGAAGTCTCACCCTTATATTGAATTTCCTCCTCATCTGGGTGCGGAAGAACCCCAAATAAGTCACTGTTGAAATGGTGAAAGCAATTGCTGAATATAAAAAGCAATGCCGTTTTGTGACCAAAAAGGCAATGAAGTTGCAAAGGGCACCAAGAGCAAGAGCATAATAAACAGTTCCCTACAAAATGATTATCCACAATTATGGCAAATTTATATTTTCAGAAGTAAAGAAGAGAAGAGTATGCATTAAGTAAATCTTCCCCTTTTCTCTACTATTAAATATTCAAACCGCCAATAAAAAAGATTACCTGAAGAAAACAAGTGCCAAAACCAGCCCTTCTCATATTCTTCCCAAATCTATGACACGGACAGCTGCATCATTAATACAAGCTATGTTACTAGCTGCAGCAAAACAATACTTTTAAAGGAGGAAAAGTGGAACGTAACAAAAAGGAGGACAATTCTAAAATTTCCAAGCCCACAAATGAAAAGGAGTGCTAGTTATGATTAAATTTACCTCAAGCCATTAGCTTAAGTTATTGGGTTGATTAATGGTTTACATTATTCAACACAATCATAATGTCAACTTAAAATTTCAAAGATGAACAGAACAACTTATACATCCCCTGTAATGGATGACCACACCAAACACTCGTACACCAAAACCAAGAGGAAAAATTATGTACAAGAAACTATTGATTAAACTTTTTTAGACAAACAAGTTGAAGCCCGAGAGACAAACGATCTAAAAAAGAAAATATCACGGTCTAAACCATAATTTGCAGATAAAAACAAAATATAAAGAGGCAAGGATCCTTCCATCTATACAAGATCCAGGTTGAGTTGGTTTAGTGGCATTTACCCAAATTTATGAGTTAATCAATCCACCACAATCTAACCCAACTCATATATTTTCAGGTTGGATTATCAAGTTGTATTCTTTGGGAGCAAACAAAGTGTCCCACATAAGTTAAAAGAGGGGAAGATCATGGGTACATAAGTGATGACAACTATCTAACTATCTCCATTGGTATGAGGCCTTTTAGGTGAAATTAAAGACAAAGCCATGAGTGTGTATGCCTAAAGTGAACAATATCATATCAATATGAAGATTTGGGTAAGATTGTCATCCTTATCGGCATTTATCTCTTTTTTCTACTTTAAAGTTCAGTATATAATCCATAAATATGTGAAAATAGATAAGTAACATTTGCATAATATTAAACTCAACTCAAGATATTTAAATTAAAAAGTGTTGTCTCCGTCTCTAAATCAATTGATGATAAAAATAAATAAATAAAATAGTCTATTTATGCTATAAATACTCGAATATCTTTCCACTTCTTCAATGTGGCTTCATTAGTAAATGCTTTCTAAGATAATATTAGGTTACAAACTTGTCTTATTAGCTTTTTTTAGGGAAATTGTTATAGATAGGAAAAAACTTCTCTCAGTGTATCTTTTTCATATTTCACGATTATTTTCTTCCTCTTATATACTTTCAATCAGCTGAATTGAATCGTTTCCATCAGTTAAACGAAAGCAATTAGTTCGCATGGAAATTTTAGTTGAATGATCCATCCTTTTTCTGCTTCAGTCGAAGTTTTCAAAATTCAAGTATTCATGCAATTACTTTGTTTTTTGTTCTACATAGAAAATTAAAATCTTATAGCTAATTTTACATTTACATAAATATTAAATTACCGAAAAGTACTAGTACATTAGGTTAAATCACTAATTAACCCACAAAATTAAACTAGTAGAATGGAGTAAATTTAAATATATCAACTAACCATATAAAATTATTCTTAATTTTGATTGTTTTTAAAACAAAAACTACAATTTCGGTTGTGTTGAACAAGTGATTCAAAATTATAAAATTATAAATCAATTTAAAGAAAATTATAGTGGAACCAAACCCTATAACGATTGTTGATTCTTCGTTACACCCCTAAAAACAACAAACATAGATGAAATAATTTCTGTATAGAGGTGAATAAAGGAGTCTAACCATGCGGATTCGATAGCGATGCGATTGTCGTCGAAGCAATCGAGTAGTTCGCCTTCCCACATCCTGAGAACACCGCCGAATTGGGGTCCCATTATAGAATCTTCAGCAGTGTCCATCTTAGACCATTTGCCCTGCGTCTGCATAGCCACCGTCGAACACAGCAGGTCGAAATCCAGCAATGAGACCTCTTCATCTCCCTCTTCTCCAACCAACCTCTCCTGCTTCTCCAAATCCGCCATTTTTAGGGTTTCGTTTTCGCTCTGACCACGACAATGGAATCGCTGTGAAAGAGGCAATACAATTATAGAGCGAGGTTGCTGCTATTAATTGCAAATTCGTATGTCTGTTTGGATGTTGCCTCTGCGCTGTTGAAAGGGAAAGTGAGGGATGAATTTTTATAAATATTATTAATATTATCCGTTTTAAATTGGGGCCTAAATTGGCGGGCAATAATGGCGGGACCCAGATATGGTAACTTTATTTTTTACTAACGGTACAATTGTTGCCACGTAGGCATACATGGGGATTTTAGTATGGATATTGGCGCTAAATGCTCGGCAGAATTACCGTTTCCTTTTCACCCACCAGATTTTGGTTTAGGACAAAAATATATATTTTTTAAAAGTAAAAATGGTAAAAATATCTAAAACGCTCTTTGATTTTTTTTTTTTTAATGATTTTGAAATTTAAAATTCTCTATCATGATTTTTTAATAATAGCTTCTAAGAAGAGTCTCGAACTACTTATTAAGTGGATCTTAATGCATTACTAATATGCAGATGAACTATGCACGCTTCGATAGATTTTCAACATTTGTGAATGGGTGATTTAAATCATTAATCTCACTTACTTTATTATAGGTTTCGAACTTAGAATCGAAAGGGAGCACACCTCTCGAGTCCAAGTTTTCAACCAACTGCGCCACCCCCTTGAGGACAATTGTTAACTAAAGTTAAGTTTTAATATTTGTGGTTTATAAATGAAAAGTTGTATTGGATGAGTTATTTTCACATAATAATTATAAATATAGGTGACATTAATAGGTTTTAATATTTGTAAATTCAATTACTCGAGAGTAGTGGTTGTAGGGTTTGTAGTCTACCTCCACTAATTTGTAGTCAAAAATAAAAAAGAATTGTTTAATCTCTTGTTAAATTAACTTGATAAGGAAAAAAAATAGCATAATGACAGATGTAAATATTGGTTAGACAAAAAAGATCGGCATTCATGTATGAATTACATATTTAACTCTCACTACAAATATAATAAAGACAGATAGCTTGATCTGTGATAATAGTTTAGACGGAAAATTTATGAGCAAAAGATACATAACTCTCTAAACTAATTTTAGAGATTAAAGTAATATGTTCTGAATGATTAGTTGCCTAAGAAGTTATTTTGAGTGATATAATAAGTAATTATTTTGAGTGATTAAAAATTTTGATGTAGATTTTTGTACAGATATTGCAACAAATAACGCAGACTACCGATTAAAATTAAGTAGTTATTTCAATCGATTAAACATAGGTAAATATTCAACAAAAGATGACATAGTGGATTGGATAGGGTTGCAACCCACATGGAGGAACCCCACCTCTCCTCTGTTTCTGAGTTGGCTTTAGGTTTTGTTAGGTCAACTCCTTATCCATCAACTATTTTTGCAGGGTGTCCTCCAAATTCCAAATCTTATAATTAATTGGTTAATATTATACGTTTTATGCAATTAGTTTTTAATTAAGTTCAAATTATGGAAGTTTAGTCATATTTATTTCACCATTTGCAATTCAGATGGTCGGTAATCCACAATAAGTTTGGTTAAATAATATTGAGAAATTCAAGAGGGTGCTTGTAGATGACCAACAAATATTGTAGATTGTATTTTTTTTTGGCCATACAAATTTCGACAAATCAAAACCTGCTACTTCATTAATCAAAATAATGACGAGTGTTTTTTTAAAAAAAAATTTAAGGATCAATTATAAATTAATACGATCCCCTAAATTAAATGATAACAAAACAAAAAATATGAGTAAAAGGAAAAATAGAAAATTGACAAAACCGAATATATAAATAATAGTATTGGATCGGTTTGGTTTTATATAACAATATTGAATCAAAACATTATTTTTGGTGTCTCTCTCTCTCTCTTAACTTTTACATTTTATTTAGTGTTTTTAGTAAACAAAGTTTAGATCAAAACATTATTTTTTAAAAATTAAAAAGTTTGCAAACCCTATTCATTCTCTCTAGTGTTGCCTTTCGATCCTACATGATTGTTTCCCTTACACTGGTTCTTCAAGGACAGTCACCGATGCAAGTTCTTCTACATAATATCATCAATACTTATATGGTGAAAGCTTTTGGGTGCACTTGTTATCCGTCTTTGAGACCACACAACCAACATAAGATGAGGTACTGATTAGAGAAGTGTGTTTACTTAGGAATCAGCTCGGTTCACAAGGGATACAAGTGTTTATCTGCCACTGATCGGATATATATATCACGACTTGTTAACTTTAATGAAGAAGAATTTCCATTTGCATCTAGTTTTCGGTGTCCTTCACAACCACTGTCTTCCAAACAAATGTTGGTCTTACCTCCTCAACAATGGTTTAAAAATCTTGGCACATTAACAACCAAGTCAATCTCCACTGGTGAGCCAACTCCAAGCCCATCCCAAAGCCCACATACTCCATCAATACCACCCAACGCAACTCTGGCACCACATCGATCACAATGTTCTCCTCGATCCCTTGTTTTTTCATAACCAAATGATAAAATCATGTAACTAAATAAAGCTTAGCTACTTTAGGTATTCAAATACATTACCTACAAAATGGCGTAGTTAATCAAGCGAAGTATGTTGATGATTTACTATCACGACTTGATCTCAGTCATCTAAAACCAACTGCACTCCGTGTGCTATGAGCAAAACTCTATCAATACATGATGGCACGCTGCTTCATGATCCATACCCGTACAGGAGTACGATAGGAGCCCTGTAATACTTGACAACCACAAGACCGGACATTGAATACATCATAAACCACTTGAGTCAATTCTTAAAACAGCCAACTGATATACATGATTGATCAGCTGTAAAGCGAGTCCTACGATATCTGGCAGGAACGAAGCATGTTGGTCTATTGCTTCAAAAACAAGATGACAAGACAATCCAGGCCTATTCAGATGTAGATTGAGCAGCAAATATCGATAACCGGAGATCCATTGCCAAATATTGTGTCTTCATTGGGACAAATTTAGTCTCTTGGCCGTCAAAGAAACAACGGTCATAAACAAGGAGCTAGGTAGACCAATATTGTGGTTCGACAACATGAAAGCAACAGCCTTAGCTTACAATCAAGTCTTTCATGCTCGCTCAAACACATAGAGATAGATGTCCACTACTTTATTAGAGAACATAGATACAGAGATTTCAGATGCTCTAGACCAAACTCGGAGTGGTTGAACTCCCCGGGTCTGAGAGGGGATATTAAGGACAAAGGCAACACATGCCCAAAAGTTATAACTTGGCCCAAAAGGTGAAAGAAAATTCCAGAAGCTTGTCTCAACAAAATTGTGGTACCATTGTGCTCACATGGGCTCCTTGTACTATTTGTAAAACATTATCTTTTTTTCATTTATTTTTAAAGGCTTTATATATCTATGTATAAAAGAGAGGGATCACCATGTGAGCACAATCGTACAACAATTTTGTCTATTAGTTTCCGAATTTTGTCTATAGTTTAGCCTACACCATTTTTAGAAATATAAAATTTAGTTTTTATATTTTAGAAAAATATATAATTTAGTCTTTATATATAGTTTGGATAACTAAAATTAAGCCCATATGATTTGACAAAATCTAAAAAACAGTATATATTATCGTCCTAAATATGTAAATGTAACTTTTGATAAACATGAAATTATACGGTTTTTTGTCCAATCAATTACTTACTCACACTCTCATAAACACATATGAGATGTTTGAATTGAGATTTTAAGAAT
>JBBMEG010000024.1:2196760-2206954 GCA_037832605.1 Cyclanthera cordifolia
GTTCATTCCTATTGTAATTAGAGAAGGATTTTCCCAACATAATTTATGGTAAGCTTAGTAATCCAAGAGAGACACCATCTTAAAATAGTATGTTTAGGACCTCTTTTGAAAAGTGAGAAAATCTCTTATCAATTTACAAGATAGTTAGTTTACTCTGTTCATCACCATTTAATTTTCTGATGTATGCTCAATGTGTACAAAAATATAATTTTTCGAAACAAATAAATAAACGATTAACATAAGTATACCAAAGCACATATTGCTGATAAGTTAAGTACATGATTCACTTAGACCAAGTCATGATCACTAGTTTACAATCTTTTTCATTTTAGATATGAGAGAAAATCATAAAAGATTAACTTCAAAAGATATGAGAGTTACACACTATGTCATCAGTCAATAACTTAGAGAAATTGGAGAAATTTTGGGCCTTTTCTTTTGGAGGAAACAAGGGAAAGATAGAGGAGATGGTGAACTAATGGACCCACAAAATGATCCATTTTGACCATAGCAATGCACCTTCTAAGTTTGTAAGGCATGATGTGTCATTGAATTTACAACAAAAATATGCTTAACTCTCATCATGCTGCTATCTTCCAAATTCCAACTACTACCACTAAATTCCCTCATGCCCTATCGCTCTCTCTCTCTCTCTCTCAACTTTCGTTTCTTTTTCGAATCGTACATCGAGAAGATGAAGATATCTTAACCCTGATTCTTTTTTATATAATAAATTAATTTTGAGATAATTTTATACATTTATTTGTTATAATAGAGCATTTTAAACATTTAAACGAGTATTTGATTAGAAAATATAGTTTGATTTTTGGTGACTTTAATTTAAGTATTATTGTCTTCCATACAAAAAGTAGAAAGAAAGGAAATTGAGAAGTGGTTTGGTCTTCCCCTGTTGGGCATGCAATGCTCCATTCAACATTGGTAGGTCCCATCTCTCTTTTATTTTATTTATTTATTTATTTTAATTTCTTACTTTCTTTTTTTTTTCTTTCTAGCCCCTTCTTCTATGTGGAATGAAGCTCATTGATTTCAGACAAAATTAGACAAAATAATAACAAGCTTGTTTAGGAGGCAAGAAATAACGCAAAAAAAAAAAAAAAGAAAAAAAAAAAGAAAAAAAAAAAAAAAAAAAAAAAATCCACTTTTAGTTATAAAAGAAAGGAAAAATAGATATTTAACTAACTTTTCGTTCATCTATTTTAATTATAGTAATTAAAAAAAAATCTAGATTTTAATTCATTTTTTAAAAAATTCTAATTTTACCTATCTTTTTAGTAAATTGATTGAAGACTGTTAATGAATTTATTGAATTTATGATTAAAATTCATTAGCTGAACTGATTGAAGCTATCAATTGACTAATTGAGACAAGGGCATTTTAGTCATTTTACACCAGCACCACATTTTTCTTGTATATAGAAAATATTTTCAGAATTTTGTATGAAATAATAGAAAATGAGTATTAATTATATTATATTTAATTTTTGAAAGTAACTTTAGTACATATAATTGTTATGAAAAAACTTTTAGTTATGTAGATTGAAACTATTAGTCCTAATTTCCTAGATTTCTTGATTATTAAGCCTACTTAGTTTGAGGCAATTGATAATGATGTTTTCATTAAATCCTTAATGAGATGAAAATGAAGGGTGTGGATTAACAATTGACCCTTGCTTCTAGATAAAGGCAATTCATTCCTCTCAAAAAAAAAAAAAAAAAAAAATCACAACTTTTTTCCATAAACTTAATTGGTTTATTTCACCAAATAATTGATGTGTGGGACCCACCATTATTAACAAGCTAATCATCTTAAACCAAACCCAATTCCCTATCTTATTTTACTAATTCTCTTATACCCTTAGAATATGCTTTGAATTTTGGACTCTGCATAGAAAAGTATCTATCTTTTTATAATCTAGAAATTAAAGTTTTGAAGTTCTATATCAATACATCAATGCCCCTCCTCTTAGATTGTGATATCTAGATACATCAAACGATATTTAGTTCACATTCTAGATACCTTGAACAATAAACGTCGGAGGAAGCATAACTTAAAGTTTGTTGCCTCAATCTATTGAGTTATACCTTCAACATTAAAAAAAAAAAAAATCAAATCAAATTAGAATTAGAGCTTTGTTCTCCTACACCAAGACACTACTAGCTCGTCCATACGATTTGTCATTAGAAAATATCAAAGAGTAATCTAATTTAAGTACTTCTTTGAGATGTCTAACTAAAAACACCTAAAGTTCACGGACTCAACCAACTCAGTTGCCCCCTCGGGTACCTATAGTGGTGAAGACTATGGAAAAAGAATATGAGCAAAGGTAGTTTTTTTCTTATCACTCTTCAAAGAAAAAAAAAAGATTTGATTGGATTCATGAATTTCCTAACTCAGCAGTAATTTGATGAGAATGGGAAAAAATTGGTAGCTTCCAATAGGAAGACTGAAGTTAAATCAAAGGAAACAATGATGGTGGGAAGAGTGGACATGAAACCATTCCATAATGCACAATTATTATCAACAAAACCCCACCAAAATTGAGGTTAGACCCCATTAATTAAGCTATTTAAAATATATATATATATATATATATATATATTTATTGTAGAACACAGCTTGTAGAGCACTATAAATTGGGCCCCCTCAACTTCTCTGCTGCCCAACATTTCGCTCACCCACTCAAAAATTTTCGTTACAAACCAAAATAGAGGGGAAAAGAAGAACACAGGCGCTGAGAATTCATCAATAATGGCTACCAAAATCTACATCGTGTAACCTTCTCTTAATCCCTTCTCTTATTACATTCAATTGCAAATTTAAACATAACAAAACCAGTTTTTCCTTGGGTTTATAATCGTTTTTTTGGTAGTCAACGGTAAACCCAGATTTTTTTTTTCTCATCATCTTCCTGCAATTTTGAAGTTTTCTTTTCATAATCGAAATCGAATTTGTAAGTGGTGTTTGGAACAAGGAGAATAAGAATGATTATGAAAGGTTAAGAATACATTTGGGATGAATATATGATTATGAGGTGAATGGTTATGGCAGAAAGATTATTTATGTGTATAGTGATCAGAAGAGAACAAAATAGCTAGCAGAAGGAGAATAATAAGTTTTAGAGGAATGAATATTGATCGAAGGGTAAATGATTATGAGTGGTTAGTAATTATTCTCCCATATTCATTCCCAAAACAATCCTTTAAAAATTTATTTAGATGTGTAATTATAGAGCGATTATAAATGAAAAATTATTTTGAACAATTAAAATTTTGACTTATAACAACAGTTCATTTGGATGTGGTTATTTGTAGAGGAATTATGATTAATAGATTGTTTGGATAATAGTTTTTGTAGAAAAGTTACAGACAATCATTTGTTTGGATGCGGTTAGAAAATGAGTGATTTTTTTGAGATATTGTAAACTAATGATTAGAAATGAATAATGATTTTGAATGGTTAGAAATGAGTGATTAAAAATGAATAATTATTTTGAGTGATTACAATAGCTCAATTGGATGTAGTTGTTTGAAGAGCAGTTGTAAAAGCTCATTTATAATAGCTGGTTAATAACATGAAACGAACACCCTAAAAGATAAGTTAGTAACCTCAGTAAAGGCTCTGTTTTTTTATGATCAAACGACATCCTGGAATCTTGAACTTGTAGCCTATGTTTTAGTATGTTCCTTTGGGGTATGCAATGATTTTTTTTTTTTTTTTTAAAGTCAATCAATCTCTTTTAGTAGAGTGTAAAAGTTGAGGAATGCTCCCATCTATATTTGTTTTCACTGTTACCTTGGTATATTTGATTTAGATTAAGTTACAATTTCTTGAACAATGGGATGGATATAATCAATAACTTGATAATGGTTTTAGGAAATTAAATTGTTAGATAATATACAACTGTTTATTCAGCTAGTTACTTTAGATTCTTAACTACCTATGAACAACCTAAACAATAGTTGGTTTGCAATGTGAAATTTATTCTAACAATCCAAAGTAGCTAATTGAATAATCAACAGTGGTTGTTGAAGAGGTCGAGTATTTGAATTTCCCTTCTACGATTGTTGTTGAACTGAAAAAGATTATGCCCACAAGAGTAATAGTTCAGCTGTATAAGCATGTCAAGGACTAAGAAGTCATGAGTTAAAATCCCTCGTTCCCAATTGTTGATGAGCTCAAAAATAAATGTTTGATCTCCTAACCAATGTTTTTAGCTGTCATATTTCCACCATACTTTTATAGAAAAAGGGTGCGCAACTTTCTGGAGATTTTCTTTTGAGTTCTTGCACAGTATTCTGTTGTTATCAAGTGTTTGATTTTGTCTTTACACGCTACTTATACGAAACACAACTTACATGTCGATTACGATGGAGGGCAGCTACGAGAAACTATGACGAACTTCTGTTTGTTATATGATTGGTCGTTGTGTCATACGTATGAGCAAAACATAGACGGTTTTCCAATGGCTATAGAAAGTTATTCTAAACTTGATGAGTGTGTTGTACAGTTACTATTCCACGTACGGACATGTTTTGAAGCTAGCAGAGGAAATTCAGAAAGGAGCTGCTTCTGTGGAGGGAGTAGAAGCCAAAATATATCAGGTTCGTGTTACTCCTCTGCCGTTGTAACGGTTCATTTCCTTAGTTGTTGGATCTCGAGTCGATTCTGAATGGAACGAGTTTTCAAGTGCCTAAAATATGTTAGGTGTTAAATGTGTTCTTAAGCACTTTGAAAAGACATTCCAAATAGATTCTAAAGTGTTCTTTAATTTATTCACAATTCATTAGACCAGGCACATATTCATCTCACCATCAATCTTGTTGCTTTTTTGTCCTCTCACCAATGGAAACTAATTAGCTTTTTGCGCACTTCAGCATATACATATATATATCATCTTAGTATTAGATGCATTGTTTTGTTAAAGAACAAACAGCAAAACTGATATGGTCCATTAGTTCCGGGTTAGTTAGGATAGATATTAGTTAGTTGGTTAACTCTTAAAGGGCGATATAAGTTGTTATAATATCGTATCAACAATCAAAATAAAACAGAGAGAGAGCACGATGATTTACGTAGTTCATTAATAATGTGTTAGCTACATCCATGGGTAGAGGAAAGAACGATTTTAATGATCTTGGAGACCCTTGCTCACTGACCGGACAGCAAGACCCCCAACTAAGTAGTCGTGTGACATCAATGTTCAAGACATATATCAACATAAGTGATAACTGTAATACTACCCATGACGAATATAACTTAAATTGATACTGAATTGACTCAATTGATTGAAGGACCTTGTGATAGAGCTAGACTCTATCGAAAACTTTCATTTCTTAGATGAATGTGGTATTTTCCTGATCCAGCAGTTAGACTGTATCAATCATCGACAATTCTAATTACATTTTCATAATGAAGTTCCTACGTTTTGTTGTTAGAACCTGTTAGAAGATACATTGAAAACTTAATATAATACCGGTACTTCGTTTCGGTTACGAGTTCTCTGATGATTTACAAAACTGCTTTTGGTGCAACTCTCTGAAGAGTAAATATTGTGAACTTTTAAACAGGTACCTGAAACATTACCCGATGAGGTTCTTAGCAAGATGCATGCACCACCGAAAGGCGAAGCACCCGTCATTACACCGAATGAACTCGCTGAAGCTGACGGTTTACTCTTTGGATTCCCTACAAGATTCGGAATGATGTGCGCTCAATTCAAAGCATTCCTCGATGCGACTGGAGGCTTATGGAAAACTCAATCACTTTCAGGAAAGCCTGCAGGCATTTTCTATAGCACAGCTTCTCAAGGAGGTGGACAAGAAACTACTCCGTGAGCCTCTTTTCCACAACCAAACATTTTAGAATTTAAAGTCGGAGTACTAAAAACTTATCTTAATTTTATTTTTGGGTAAATTATAAATTTGGTCACTATGGTTTCAATAAAGTTAAAGTTTAGTCCCTAAGGTTTAAAAATCTAGACTTTAGTTCTTATGATTTGGAAAAATCTACAATTTAATCCTTTATAGTTTGAAAATTTAGTCCCTGAGATTTGATAAAGTCTAAAAAAATAGTATAAGTTGTTTGTAATTGTTGAGGATAAAATATGTAGAAGTTAGTTATTTATATGTTTAATGATGAGTGTCTGAGATAAGTAATTGATTGGACAAACAAAAAACATCATTCATACATTAGAAGTTACATTAGCGTACTTAATTCGCTTATGATTTACGTATAACATAGACTATTTTTTTATGTTTTACCAAACTATAGGGACCAAATTCTGTTTTTTTCAAATCATATGGACATTCTATATTTCTTCGAACTACAGGGACGGAAGTCTATATTTTTAAATCATAAGTACTAAACTCTAACTTCTTGAAACCATAGAAACGAAATTTATAATATACCCGTTATTTTTTTTGTATTTCAGCTTAACAGCCATTACACAGTTGGTTCATCATGGAATGCTGTTTGTTCCGATCGGATATACATTTGGAGCGGGAATGTTCGAGATGGAGAACATCAAGGGCGGTAGCCCGTATGGTGCTGGTACTTTGGCTGGTGATGGCTCAAGAGAGCCCACTGAACTGGAACTGCAGCAAGCTTTCCACCAAGGGAAGTACTTAGCTGGAATTGCAAAGAAGCTAAAGGGAAACTGATTGTTTTTCCCACAAATAATTTTCATATAGTTTCACCCACCATATCATACTTATATTATTTGTTACTTCTGCCATTATATATATACAGCTCTTCTCTGTTGAAGAATTTGCTTTGTATGTCTCTGTTTAATACCCTATGTTGAGTCTTTGATTTGTCTACCAACATATTATTATATCTATTAAAGTTGTCTGTTTGGTAGTTTATAGCAGTTAAAAAACTTTGTTTTATGGTATTTAATCTGTTGATCTCTATTCTCATATCCAATCATTCCATCATTGATCTTGTTTGTGAGGTTGAATTGTTTTGACACCCTGAAATTTTAAAATCTATGGTGAGAAATTATTGGGGTTTTTTCACCTCATAGAAAAACAAACATCTGGTCAACATCAAAGTGAAAAACCAGAACATTTCTTCCTTTTGTCAACAAAAAAAAAAAAAAAAAAAACTCATCAATGGAATATTGACAACAAAGTTATGCCAAAGGCATGAAAATATGTGTCCATGATTACAAAGGGTCATGTGTATGCTTGTGATACTAAAAATGTGCCAACAAATACAACACAATTTTATCCAATGTAAGTTGGGAAAAATCCAACATTGAGAAGTGAAGATATTTTCTAAATTGGTTAATTGAAAGAGCCATTATTTGGTGTGGACATTTATAAGAAGGGCTATTACTTCTTCTCGTTGTCAATTAATTATGAAATTATACTAAACTATGGTATTATAACTCATTAGAGTCAACGAAAAAGACTATGGAAGATTTTGATCATCTTATTTCATATCAAAAAATAAGATGGGTCACAATTTGAATCCATGACCTCATGGGTCTTGAACATTCACTAATATCGTTGAACTACTGATTTTTTTTGTTGTAGCTCTTTCTATTTATTCATTAATTTTAAGGTAAATTATAAATTTAGTCCCCTATGGTTTGATAAAAGTTTGATAAAAGTTTTTTTTGATAAAAGTTAGAATTTAGTCCATATGGTTTCAAAATCTAAACTTTAGTCCCTATGGTTTGGAAAAATCTACAATTTAGTTTTTATGGTTTGAAAAATTATAATTTAGTCCTTACGATTTAATAAAATCTAAAAAATAGTCCGTCATTCATAATTGTTGGTGAATAAAATACGTAGAAAAAGTTGATTATTTTTGTGTTTAATGATAAGAATGTGAGACAAGTATAATTCATACATCACATTTACGTACTTAATTCGCTTACGATTTACAAATAACAAATACTATTTTTTAGATATTATCAAGCCATAGGGACTAAGTTCTATTTCTCCAAACCACATAATAATTAAATTCTACATTTTTCCAAATTCTTAGGAACCAAAGTCTAGATTTTCAAACTATAGGGACTAAACTCTAATTCTCGTAAAATCACATGGACTAAATTTATAATTTAGCCTTAATTTTAATATGAAATCTGATACAATATAGTTAATATGTTGAAATTTGAGGGTATTGTCACAATTAATGGATAAGAGCAATATAACAGTTGGGGTATATCAAAGTTAACTTTTCTATAAAAAAAAATGTGTGTTTTGATTCCTGAATGGCATACAAAATCAGATTCTAAGTTACAAAAAGAAATTACACTTTTTCAACTTATCATTTTGTTAAATCACCCATTCAAAACACATCAACTTTATTTATTTATTTATTTATTATTATTATTATTATTTATTTATTTTCTTTTTTACAACCCATCCAATCCAAAACAAGTAACAAATAAATAAATAAATAAATAAAATACTGGCAATAGCTGGGAGCCATACTTTTGATTTTATTAAACATCATTAACCAGATGCCTCTCAAAGCAGCCTTTCTCCTTTTTAGTATTCCTTTTCTTTTTGCAGATTTTTCAAGAATTAAAATTAAAAAAATAAACTCAGAATTTTTTGTTTAAGTTTTTATAACTCATCCTCAAACAAATACATTCAAACATATTAATATAATCATCAAAAATAAAAGTTTATTCTAATTACAAAAAAATAATTTATTTATAATTATTCAAAATAATAAATTAGTTTTAATTATTCAAAATAATAATTCATTTTTAAGTATTTATTTTTAATTATTTATTTATAAGCCCTATAAATAATTATCCATGTCTAACCGTATAAAAATGTGTTATTTGTCTACCAGTATTCTACAAAATTTGTAATTTATAATAGCTATTACATACAATATACTTATAAATAACTAACCTTCAAAAGAATTATTACTAAAATCAAAACTTTAATAACTGAAATTATTTTTTCATTTATAATCATTGAAAATAATTGCTCTACACGAATAGATCAAACGCTTTCGATCGTTTCAATATGTTAAACTGATTTTTTTTTTTTTTTTAATTGTTAAGTGAAAATAGGATGCTTCAATTTCTTTTATATGTATAATTGTTGTTTTCCTTTTGAGGTTCTTCTTTTGATAGCCATGTATACCATAACCCAACAAGAAAACACAGAGTGGAAATTCTTCATTTCGATTAGTCAGAAGAAAAAAAGAGAGTCTTGTCAAAAAATAAAAATAAAAAATAAAAAAAATAAAGGAAAGAAAAGTACTGATCCGGATTCTCTAAGGCATGGTATTAAATAAAGATATAATACCCATCAATCAATCAAATTTAATTCACCAAAAATAAAATATTTTAATAAATATTGATAAAAACAAATTATTTTAACCATAAAAGCACTTTATTGCATGATTGGTCACTTGTCAAAATGGTTCTTCAACGTTAAACTGCTAGTTTTGATTGCATGCACAATTTCTCATTCATTTTATTCTTCTTATTATTAATTTCAAGAGAGAAATTGCATCTCAATTATTAAATTTTATGATATAGTTTTATAAAATATTATTTATTAGATAGGTGGATAAATTGATTGAATTTATAATGTTTTAATTTTCGACACATGTTTTTATTATTCAATTATAATTTATGATGGGCGATGTTAGACTTACTGGAATCAAGACCTTTTTTTTTCTGGCAAGAGATAATATTTATTTATATGGTTGATGCATGCATGTTAAATGCAATAATAATTTTATATAAAACAATGCTTAAAGGAAAGTTCTTAATATATAATAAATATTTCTTTGGACATACTTATTCACACATGGATATTTATTTATTTATTTATTTTTAATGATTATTTTACCTAATATGTTAATTAAAGCTTAACTAATTCTAATAATATAGAAAACTTTTATTCAAAACGAGTTTTAATAATGATTCTTATAATATAAGTGTGGGCATACAAGATGTGGAGCCCTAATACCATATGGTCATTCACCTCTTCCTCTCCTCCTTATTTTATATATATGTTGAAGAATCCTTACTTTTTTAATCTGGGAGAATTGTCATTGTGAGTATTCCGACACTTTAAATAGTTTATACAGACGAGTTATTACTCAAAATAACTCTTCATTTCTAAGTACTCAAAATAATTAGTACACGGTTATTCATCCAAACGCCTCTAATTTGGTTTCATTTTTTTT
>JBBMEG010000024.1:2247811-2273242 GCA_037832605.1 Cyclanthera cordifolia
AAGCATTATGCAAGGGATATTCAAATGAACCTAGAGACTAAGGAGATGGCAAGAAGCTTTATTGGTGCGTTTTCGATCACCAAAGAAGCTAAGAATGGAGTTGCACTCAACAACATAATTATGGAGAACGAAGAAATGAAAATGAAGCTAAATGAAATTCAACAATAATTCATCGAACAGAAATTTTGATGCTCTTTTGATCAATAAATACATATAAATCATTCATAAGTGCTAAATCAATAGCCTCTCAAAATCCAAAAACTAACTTCCAAAACTAACATGTATAATTACCGACATATGTTGATGATGAACTAATGAAGGTGGAGCGCAGTTATTGAACCTTCCTTCTGATCAAAAGAATGAATGGATTTGCTAACTTCAGAAAACCGGTTCGAATCATTTCTAGTTGTCGATCTGACTTTAATATTGCTTGGATTCATAGATGCTGGTATGCATCAAGAAGGCAGGTTCAGAAGGTATGGGGAGAGTGAAAGAAGAACTACTTAGCATTAGAACCACCGAAGCCATGGTTGGCCGATTTGCTACATTTTCTTGAACACACAATAATCCAATGTGAATGCATCTCATCATTTCAATCCTTGAACCATCACTAAGTGTTGAATCTATGACATTGGCAGTTGTTTCTTCTTTCCAACTTTTCCATGCCTACAAAAGAGCCCACAATTTAGCACTTTTTTTTGCTTAACCAAAGTAGGTAAGATTCAAACTCGTAACTCTTATGATTATAAGCACACACTTCAAATCATTTAAAATATGTTTTTGTTGACCTGATATTAGAACTTAGTGGTTGTATTGTATGTAATTATAGTCTATTGCAATAAAGTTAAGAAAAGGTAATGATGCGATTGTATCATGTTTTGGTGATATATGATGTGGATTGGAAATAATAATTTGTGAATATTAAAACAAAAGAAATTGAACTATTACCTATATACTCCCATTCAATACATGACTAATTTAAACAAGAAAAAAAAATACATTTTTATATCAAAATCTTCAAATACTGATAATAGAAGTTGTGCAGGGGAGGTGCAGGTGCAGTTGGTCGAAGGCTTAGGCTTTGAAAGTATGCTCTCCTCGAAGTCCTAATTATACTAATAATAGAAGCATGATAGTATTGGAATGAAAAGGCTTTAAGAAAACAATCATATACTTACGAAGCTGGAGAGATCTTCAATTTTTTCTCCATTATGAAAACAATTGTTTTTTTGGCCACTCACAATTTCAAGAACTAAAATGCCAAAGCTATAAACATCTGATTTTACTGAAAATTGTCCACGTAATATATACTCAGGAGCCATATAGCCACTGCAAAAACAATGACAATAGATTACTCACAAGAATATAATGGCATTAGATTACTCAAAACTATATTATGAAAGAAAGTACAAAGACGTGTACTTACTAAGTTCCTACTACTCTATTTGTATTGCCTTATGTCTCATCTATCTTGAATAGTTTTGCCATACCAAAATCTGCAATCTTTGAATTCATTTCTTCGTCTAGTAAAATATTGCTAGCTTTGAGATCTCGATGTATGATTCGAAGGCGAGAATCCTCATGAAGGTAAAGAAGTCCTCGTGCAATGCCATTTATGATTTTGTGTCGTCTTTCCCAATCTAATAGTATCCGCTTTTCAAAATCTACATTAAGAATTGTCAATTATATGAAAGAATGCAATTTTCCAATCTGTGCAGACCAATGAGAGAAGAAAGGTTATACCAAATATGAAGTGGTCAAGGCTGCCATTGGGCACAAACTCATATATGAGAAGCCTTTCGCTTCTTTGCAAGCAGAATCCCAGCAACCTAACCAAGTTTCGATGTTGAAGCTTGACCACCAGAAGGACTTCATTTTTGAACTCAATATCTCCTTGTTGTGAATTACTTGCAAGTCTCTTAACTGCAATATGCAGCCCATTGGATAACTTACCCTGAAAATACAGATGTAAATTTTAAGTAACAAATCATTTTAATTCCTATATTCGATACCCATTGATTACAGTTCTTTATTTCATTCTCATACTCTATAAACAGCTCCAAATCCACCCTGTCCCAGCTTGTTTTCACTTGAGAAGTTATTTGTTGCAACTTTAATGGTGTCAAAATCAAATTGAATTGTCTCCACACTGAGAATTTCATCAGAAGCCTCTTCAGGAGCAATGCCTAAGAATAGATTAAGACGTGAACATCAAATTCATTTGCAGGATTAAAGCTATAAAACTAAATGGACAAAGCAAGCCTGCCATATATGGAAAAAAAATAAAAAAAAATAAAAAAAATAAAAAAAACAGTGGAATCATTAAACACTCACTTTGAATTTCTTCTGATGGCCATTTTTCATTTCGCTTCCGCAATCCCAAAATGATCCAAATGCCAAGAACGAGAATGATGGCTGAAAGGATGGACACCACAATGATAATAACCGTTCGAGTATTGCCATTATTTCCTGTACGCATATGAATTAAGAAATCGTTATGAACCATTTGATTCTAACATGGATTCTCTCAAAATTAATTGGTTTTTAGTTGGAACTCTATGTTTAACTATTATGCTATCAGAGCTCGTTAAACTCAAGTCAAGATTTGTTGATATATACCTTGAATTATGATGTCCCACGATTACTTAGTTAGTTGAGGGTCTCGTTGTCCGGTTATTGAGTAGGGTTTAGGGGTGACGCCACAAAACCTAGACGAAATTGTAATTCAGTTTATGTGTTCGTATTTGAGCCTTTTAATGTCATTGTGTCATTTATTGTAATAGGATTTTATGGTACTCCACTATATAAACTCTCATAAAACCTAACCCTTCTAATCAAGTATTCGTTTTTCCTATCATAGACATAGCTAACATATTATTAGTGAACCACGTAAATTTGTGTGCATTTTTCTCGCTTTCTCTCCGCACTTATCTTGATTGTTATTTCGATTTCATAACAATATTCGATCTACAAATTTGGTTCCCTCGTAAGCAGGTAAAATTCGGATCATAACTCAAGATTTGAAACCTGAGGAATTCTAAATATTATTATAAGAAATGTGGACTACTCTAGTCATCAGGTTTCCAATATGCTCTTTATGAAGCTGAAGAGATAATGTATTAACCTAATTTTAAAACCGATCTCAAAATGTAATGCACGAATGATTAGGAAGACATATGGAGATGGTACCTGGAGGCTGTGGGGAATCGGAGGTGGCGGCGACAACAACGGCGGGGAGGGAGCAGGGGTGGCGGCAACAATGTGTAGAAAAGATAAATTTCATATCTCAAATTACAACTGGCCAAAAAGATTCTAGCTCCTTTTCTGGTAAACGGAGGACCAAGACGAGCATAAGCTTCAAGAAGACAATTAGTGCAATCCAAATACGAGAGATCAGGTGTACACTGAAGAAGCCCATAAATGGTATCTAAATTAGGTCCAGCAATTTCTCCGACTGCAAATTTGCGTTTAGAATCCCCAGACGCAGCCTCTTCTTTCAGCCTGTACATCAATGTCCTCAGCGGTGCAGGGAACCCTTGAACATCTGATACATTCCCACCGTTGATAATTGACCTAAGCCTTTGCCAGTCAACAACGCCGAAGATTGACCTGTTTGAGTAACGAAGCATACAATCGGTGTACCATCCGATTGCCTCTTTCTGATCCGGACAAACCAGTAAGATCTGTTGAGCCGAATCATTCAGACACTTCCTGCAACTTTCCACCGACAGAACGCCATTGCAAAGCGCGACGCCGTTCACCTTGTCGGGTTCTTGTCCGGCTGAGAAATTGTAGAAGCCGTAATCTATTTGGGTGTTGGATGTGATGGAGGAAAGTAGGGTGTGGAGATTTTTCTTGTATGTGCTGGTTTGGGTGTAGTTGCCGCTGATGGAACAAGAATAGGTAGCGAATTCAGACTGGGAATGTGTGATTGGAAGCATGAGTGTGAGAGTGAAGGAGAAGAAGAGAAGGTTTTTTGAAGAAGTTCCCATCCTCAATTTTCGCTCTGTAAACAGAGCTTTTCAGAGGAACCTCTTATCAGTTGAAAAATGGACCAACTAAAAACCAGTAAACGGGAGAAAGCAGGACCAATGTCCACTTCTTCTCATGCCTGTTTGGTACTAAATGAAACCAAAGGAAAGGGAAGGAAAACGAGAGACAAATGAAAATGATCGATCTAAACAATAACAATAGATTTTTTTTTTTTTTTTATCATTTTTATAATCTTTCTTTATCACACCAAACCAAACATATCTTTAACTAATGATGATAAATGGTAACCCGACGATTAGGATGGGTATATAGTGCAACGTGACCGCATCAAATATGAGAGATCTTGGGAATATAATCATAGTTAGAAAAAAAATTTTAAAAATTGATATGTACTACATATACCAACAACTTGCGGCTGTGGCTTAATGGTTGAAACTTCTTGACTTAGGTAGTTCTAAATTGAGTGATCTTGCAAAAATATGTGTGAGTGAAGACAAAACATGATCTTTTATAACTATTCTCATTTAAACGAATTATTATAATTATTTATTTTTTTAATTATTTAAAATAATCATTCAATTCTAACCATTTTAAATAATCATTCATTTTTAGCTGAAGCTGACTACTCTCTTCATCATTTTATTAAAATTATCGTTGAAAAGTTACTCATTGTAATTCTTCTACAAATAATCGCATTCAAATAAATATTATTCAAACTTGAATTTTTAATTGGTCAAGAGGACAGATCATTTGAAATCAGGATAGAAATAAATATAAGTTGAAATATTTTTTAAAATTCGTTAAATTCAGTACTAGTAGGTATTTAAAATATTGATTAGATATTATCGAAACGATTTGTTACCAGATCTACAAAGGGTTAGGAGGCGCAACTATTTGGAATAAAATAATGTTGATGTGTAACTTGAATGTATTAGATGTGTGATATTATAGACAATGAAAAGAAAAGGACATGAGTAATGAAATATTTATTAATTAATTTAGCTAATGGCCAAATCGCCTAAGAAAAAGTTAGCCGTCAGGGAAGACTTGAGCCAACCTCGTGCACATACTTTTCGCAAGTTGACAAGTCCGTCAAACTCAATCATTTGACCGTGTTCACAAGTCTCCCCTCCACTTTCTCTATATTTACACACGACAATGTGTAAATAGAATCATCTTTCTAATTTTCAATTTAAAATAAACAATAATAATAATAAATATAAGACTTTAATTCATATTTCCAAAATAACATCTATTTTAAGATCTAACAAAGTTGAAGCTCAATAATTGAACCTTCCTTCCCATGAATGTGCTTTTACAGTTACACTTTTAACATTGTTTGGATTGATAAATGCTAGTATGCATTAGGAATGCTGGTTCGGAAGGTATAGGAAGAGTAAGAGAAGAACTACTTAGCATTAGAACCACGGAAGCCATTGTTGGTCGATTTGTTATATTTTCTTGAACACACAGTAATCCAATGTTAATGCATCTTATCATTTCAATCCGTGAACCAGCACTTATTGTTGAATCGATAACATTGGCGGTTGTTCCCGCCCTCCAATTTTTCCATGCCTACAAAAAGTATGATATTGATATTAGGATGAAAAGTGTTTTTTTTATGGCAAGACTTTAAGTGCTAATCATATATACTTACAAAACTAGAGAGATCCTCGATACTTTCTCCATTGCGAAAACAATTGTTTTTTTGGCCACTCACAATTTCAAGAACTAAAACACCAAAACTAAATACGTCTGATTTCACTGAAAATTGTCCGTGTATTAAATACTCTGGAGCCATATAACCACTGCAAAAACGATAACAATTAAATTACTCAAAAATGAAGATAATAGAATACTCAAAACTAAATTGAGAAGAAAAATACACATATATGTACTTACTAAGTTCCCACAATTCTACTTGTATTGCCTTGAGTTTCATCTACTTCAAACAATCTTGCCATACCAAAATCTGCAATCTTTGAATTCATTTCTCCATCTAACAAAATATTACTAGCTTTGAGATCACGATGTATGATTCGAAGGCGAGAATCTTCATGAAGGTAAAGAAGTCCTCGTGCAATGCCGTTTATGATTTTGTATCGACTTTCCCAATCTAAGAGTACTCGCTTTTCAAAATCTACATAGGCATCCATATATGTCAATAATTGCATCTACTATATGAAAGAAAACTTCTTCTTTTTTTTTCAATTTATGAAGACCAAATAAAGAAGAAAGGTTATACCAAATATGAAGTTGTCAAGGCTGCCATTTGGTACAAATTCATATATGAGAAGTCTTTCACTTCCTTGCAAGCAAAAACCCAATAATCTAACTAAGTTTCGATGTTGAAGCTTAACTACTAATAGAACTTCATTTTTGAACTCAAGATCTCCTTGTTGTGAATGGTTAGCAAGCCTCTTCACTGCAATTTCTTGTCCATTTGGTAATTTACCCTGAAAATATAAACACCCATTTTAGTTAGAATTTAAATTTACACCACAATTAATTCATTCATTCATTTGATACCTTGTAAACAGCTCCAAATCCACCTTGTCCTAACTTGTTTTCAATTGAGAAATCATTTGTTGCAACCTTAATGGTATCAAAATTAAATTGAATCATCTCCACACTGCTAATTTCATCGGTGACATCTCCAATAGCAACACCTAAAAGCAGATTAGGACATTGAACATAAAAATAATTATGACAGTGGAATGAAAAATTGCTATTGATAATAAGTTGAGAAAATTACAAACAATGACAAAACAGCAAGACTAGCATATAGATAACAAAACAGAGGAAGCATCAACCACTCACTTTCTAACTTTGGTAACGGTCTTTGGTTCTTCATCTTCCTCGATCTCAAGATGATGCAAATACCAACAAAGAGAATGATTACCGAAACGATGGACACCACAACAATTATAACAGTTTTGGTAGCATTGCTATTGCCATCATTTCCTGCATAACAAACCCACAACAGAATACAATAGCACGCATATTTTTAAAATGTTTAGAGATCTCTCTACCTTTTTGAAATTCTTGATAAATACGATAATTCAAACTTATAAAGGTATTACCTTGAGGCGATGGTGAAGATGGAGTTGAGTCGTCAGGAGCAAACGACGGCGGAGGCGGAGGGGGAGGGAGAAGTGAAGCATAGAGAGGATGGATTTCATAATTGATTTGGCAACTAGTCACAATTAATCTGGCTCCTATGCTGCCATTAGGAAGACTACTTTGAAGTCGACTTAGGCACACATCACAATTGAAATACGACATGTCGGGAAAGCAATCGACGAGGCCATAAATGGTATACGTATTCGGACTCGAAAGCTTCAAGTCTCCACCCGCAGACTTGCGTATGGAAGACCCCGACGCAGCCTCCTCTCGCAGTCGATCCAACAAATCTCTCCGTTCCTCATTGAAAAGGTTCGTGTCCGGGGCTTGATTGACGTTATACCAAACTCGATTCGTGGGCATGATGTCTATCTCACCATGAACAGAGTTGTTGGAGTAAAGGATTTGACAATCGTGGTACCATCCTTCAGCTTCCTTTTGATTTGGACAGTTTTGTATAATCCTCTTGGCTGAGTTATTGACACAAGTTCTGCATAGTTCTAAAGGAACGCCTTTTCGACAAAGAGCCTTGGCGTTGGCTCGGTCGGGATCTTCGCCCGCAGTGGCATTATAGAAACCGTATTCGATCCGGGTGTCGGCGCCGGAGTCGGAAGTGATTGAGAGAAGGACGGTGTCGAGATTTTTCTTGAAAGGGCTGTTGGTCGTGTAGTTGCCTTTGTCTGAACATGTACTAAGAAAAAAGTCAGGCTGAGAGGTTGTGGTGAACAACAATTGTGCAATGAAGAAGAAGAGGTAGAAAAGAGTTCTCAAACTCCAACTGCACATCTCCATTTTTCCTGTGCGTGTAAAAATGTCAACTTCTTCTCTGGTTTCATATAAATGGGGAGAAGATAAGGAATTAATTATCCTGCTAGTCAATGCTTTGAATTGTAAAAGTAAGACCCCACTACTTTTCTTTCTCTAGAAATTTTGGAAAAGAAGAAAGGGTCTTTATATTTGGTGAGCAACAATAAGAAAAGAGCAATTCAGAGGTTAAACACGTCTTCTGGCCAGTTTGATAATCATTTTAGCAGTGTCTAAATGTAGTTAATACTCGTTCTTAATTGTTCGTCAAATTTAAGAAAGACACTTCAAAACTTTTAGAAGACACTACTGTACTTGATATTTCTTGGATGTAAAATATGATGAATGTTATAACCTAAAAACCATTTTTCGGCATCAACAATGAAGGTGGAGGAGTATTTATAATCTCGACTAGACAACATAAACCACACACTTGTCTATCTAGAGTGTTCCTAAAAATATCTAGATACTTTTTACTTTTTTAAGATATTTTTTGAATGTCTTCATAAATCTACCATTCTAACAAGTTCTAAAACTTATCAAAGTTTATAACTTTTTTTTAATTGGACTCTCGTAAGTGATGTTAATTTAGAGTTGGAATGTAATAATAGTTGGTATAATTAACTAGTTGGTTAAGAACTGATGTTAGAAGTAATTGAAATAATTAAGTACATGATTAAGATAGTTGACTACATATTTGAGAACCAACACTAAAAGCAGTTTAGTGATAAGTTTGATGTATGGGTTAAGAACGATTATATACCTTTAAATATGACCTATAACCAAAATACACACCTCCATATCATTCAATTAATTATTTTCTTGTTTTAAAATCTACGAATTATCTGTATTATTAAAAATTAAAAGAAGATTTTTTTTTTTCAAAGATGAAACTATTTAAAATTTGAATAAGAATAAATTTAAATTATAAAAAAAGAGTAGCTGTATTGAAGGGGTGGATTAATAGATAGATGTAAGAAAGCAATCTTCTATGAGGAGACATTTTAGTCAAATGGTAAGACCGATTCTTAACCCTTAAAAATAAAGTAGTTATGTCCAAAGGGTTATCCACGTACAGTCAAGACAAAATTAAAATTAAAATAAGGTATTTGTATAATCTAATAATTATAAAATTATTTATTGAACGAAAAAAAAGTAAATGCTAAAATTATTGGTCAATATAAAAAAAATTTAAAAACATGCAATCATACACAAATGGTCATAATCTACATTATAATAGCAGGCGTTAATTATAACTACACAAGTTACAATAATCGATTCGATCATCACTATCTTGTTACAATTTTTTGTTTGACATCGTTAGAGATACTTTGTAGTTATTTTCTTATATTAGAAAAGTGTGAAATCATATATGATATGTTAAATATTTTTGTTACTATCCATTGATAATTGGGTTTAGAGCTGCATATGAATTATCGGGTCCCAAAATTTCTATCTACCCAAATGCTATAAAAAAGGGCTACACGAGTGATTTGGACCTCATCCAAATGAGAAAAAACTTAAACGGAGTTTATTCTTAACAATCTAGCCAACTCTTCCAGTTCTCGAGTTCGAGTTCTATACCAACTTTACATAGAAGACATTACTACTCTCACATAAATTGATAGTCAAATATCATTTTTTTAATTTTAAACTCGTGACGCTACTGTTGAACAAAATTAACATCAAATAATAAAATTATTGTGCTACCAATATTGACGGTAACATTTTTATAAATTTTAAACGGAATGATACTATTATAAAAATAAAAGGGACAGAGGTGAAAGATATTAATTTTTATATAATTTAATGCCGTTATATATAATGTGCGAGAAGGTGGAGAGTGGGTTGTCGGTCAACTTTGTTACGTGGCCGAGTTAGACGGAAGTCACAAATTGCAGGCTCGAATAGTCCATGCCTAAATGAATATTAATCAGTCGTGTCAATTTAAATTATTAGTTTTTTAATCAGTTGCTTTAGTTTCTATATAATCTGTATAGTTTTATATATTTGGATAATCATTTAATTTTTTTATTTTTAAAATTTAAACTGTATTTTACTCATGATATTTATTACTTTCATATCTATTTTTTATTTATGTTTTAAAAATTAAATTTAAAAAAAATAACTTTTAAATATTTGTTTATGAAATATTTGTTATGATTCTTTTTTTTTTTTTAATAAAAGTTAAATTTATATGTAGAAAATTTGAATAGATAGAAAGTTGAATTTTAAAAACTAAAAATAAAAAATAAAATGTTATCCAACTTGCTCCCATCACTTTCCAGAAAAACAAGGGTAAATTGTCTCCTTTAATCCATAAAAAATATTATCGTTTATTTCAAATATTAACGTTAAAAAGTGTTTTACATATTTAATGAAAAAATAATGCAAATAATTTGTGAATTTTTGAATTAATCAAAAAGACCAAACCAAAGCTTCTAGACCAAATTAAATCGAGGGAATTTTTAATATTAACAAAAAATGTTGAAATTTTAGAAAAAAAAAAATCAAACAAAGCAAAAACATAGAAACTATCGGTTTTCGTTTTTTTTTCAATTCTACAACAATTAAAAGGATGTTCAATACGTGATTTTCAACTAATATTTCAAATGAGTATTTACTAAATATTTATAAAAAATTGCATCCAAAAAATATATAGATTAATGAACATGTATTTTCAACTAATCGTTGAAACTAAAAAATCACGGTTATTTTGAATGAGAGTTTAAATTTTTTGACATTTTAAACAATAGACACAATTGTGAATGGTCCAAAAACAAAATACATAGAATTGAACCCAACAACAACTAACAACAATAACCCAACCAACAAATGTGTGCACATAACAATAAGATTATGATTACAAATATCACATCAATTATTGTTAAACTAAGAAAAATTCACGAAGATTTAACGAGGGTTAAGCTCACTAATGGAAGTTTCCTTGGATAAAGATTGGAGAGATTTACTTTCAGAATGACTAGCCTCATCCACAATGTTACTGTGCATGAAGAATCCTGGTTCCGAGGGTATAGGAAGAGTGAGTGATAAACTACTAAGCATCAGAACCACCGAAGCCATCGTTGGACGATCTATTGTGTTTTCTTGAACGCACAATAATCCAATGTGAATGCATCTTAACATTTCAACATTTGACCCAACACTAAGTGTTGAATCTATAACATTTTTACTTGTTCCAGCCTTCCAATTTTTCCATGCCTAAAGACAATCAAAATTACCAAGAAAAAGTAAGATCAATGTAAATAAAAAAATTTGATAAAGCTTCAATATAGTAATGTTAGAAAGGAGATTTAAACAAGTTAAGTTATGTACTTACAAAAGTTGAGAGATCTTCTATTTTTTCTCCATTGCGAAAACAACTGTTTTTCTTGCCACTCACAATTTCAAGAACAAGAACGCCAAAGCTAAAGACATCTGATTTTACTGAAAATTGGCCGTGCATTAAATACTCGGGAGCCATATAGCCACTACAAAATTGAGAATAGAAGAATAAAAAAAAGTTAATTCATATAAACATTCAAAGAAAAATAAATAAACTAGGTCTTTTACTTACTAAGTTCCCACAATTCTACTTGTATTGCCTTGAGTCTGATCATCCAATTCAAACAATCTTGCCATACCGAAATCAGCAATCTTCGGATTCATTTCCTCATCCAACAAAATGTTACTAGCTTTTAAATCACGATGTATGATCCGAAGGCGAGAATCCTCATGAAGGTAAAGAATTCCTCGTGCGACTCCATTTATGATTTTGAATCGTTTTTCCCAATCTAATACTGCTCGCTTTTCAGAATCTAGATCACCGTAGTTTTGTCAATACATGAAATGATACATTTTTCTCTAATAAGAGTCATAAAGTAGTGTGAAAGAAAGAAAAAGAAAAAGGCAGAAAACGAGTATATATACCAAAAATGAATTGGTCAAGGCTAGCATTTGGTACAAACTCATATATGAGAAGTCTTTCATTTTTTTGCAAGCAAAATCCCAACAGCCTAACCAAGTTTCTATGCTGAAGCTTGACCACCAACATGACTTCATTTTTAAATTCTCCATCTCCTTGTTGTGAATTATTTGCAAGCCTCTTCACTGCTATACATTGTCCATTAGCTAGCTTACCCTGCAATTATAAACTTCAATTTCTAGTTCCAATGTTATGGGTGAAAAGACATCAAGCATTTATAAACTAGATGAGCTATATTTCTCGTTACTAAAGACATATGTGGAGTGATGCGAATGAATAAAAAGGAAAAAGAAGTGATCTTTTTCCACTGTTTGGTCTACAGGGTTGTCATCCCATCGATCATTGACTCATTCTTCCTTCCCTTCCTACTGTAGCTAAACATGCCTAATTGATTTTGAGATGAAAATTCATGCTATCTCATTCAGTACTAGAGTGCATTAAATCTAGACGGGTATTCGATTTTGAGATTCGATCTAAGATAAGTTAACCCAACAACATGTAGTAACTCATATGTTTTCAATTCATTTCATACCTTATAAACTGCTCCAAATCCACCCTGTCCAAGCTTATTTTCACTAGAGAAGTCATTTGTTGCAACTTTAATGGTATCAAAATCAAATTGAATTGTCTCCACACTACTAATTTCATCAGTAGTTTCCCCAATTACAACACCTGAGTTAAAATTAGAACACAAACTCAATTCATTTCATCAAATCAAAGCAAAACTCTGGGATTGAAGGAAAAAAAAATGACCTTCAAATTTATCTGTTGGCGTTTTGTTCCTTCGCTTTCTGTATCTCAAAATGATCAAAATGCTAATAACAACGAGAATGATGAATGAAACAACGGACACCACAACGATGATGATAGTAGTTCTATTAGAATTGTCTACAAAAAGAAAGATCAGAGGCTATGTTAACGTTTGTTTAACCTGTTTATGCAAACCCTTTTAATTTAGTTAACTCTAAATTCAGGAAGAACAAAAATTCGAACGAATGTACCTGGCGTCGGAGGCAGAGGCGGCGGCGACAGAGGCAATGAAGGAGCGGTCTCAGCCGGCGGCGGCGGCGGCGGCGGCAAGGGGTTGTTGAAAAAATCATTAGTTTCATATCTCAAATAACAACTGGTTAAGAAAATCCTAGTTCCAATACTTCCAATTGGAACACGAGTAGTGGCTTTTACTAGACAGTTGTTGCAATCTACAAACGACAAATCGGGTGTACACTGAAGAAGCCCAAAAATGGTATCTAAATTAGGTCCTGCAATTTCACCCGCTGCAAATTTGTGCTTAGAATCTCCAGACGCAGCCTGATTTCTGAGTCGTTGCAACAAAGTTCCAAGAGCTCGAGTTTGGCCGTCAATGTCGGACGCATTCGAACCGGCAATAAAAACCGGCTCAAGCACTCTGTCGTTTCCAATGCCGAAAATTGATCGATTCGAGTAACGAATCATACAATCGGTGTACCACCCGATTGCCTCCTTTTGGTTGGGACAATCCGCAAGAATTCTTCGTGTTGAATTTTGGAGACAGGTTCTGCATTGTTCGACGGTGAGATCGCCAAGGCAAAGAGCGATGGCGTTGACTTTGTCTGGTTCTTGTCCGGCTGAGAAATTGTAAAACCCGTAATCGATTTGGGTGTCGGATGCGATGGAGGAAAGGAGGGTTCTGAGATTCTGATCGTAAACGCTGTTTGTGGTGTAGTTGCCGTTGTTTGAACAAGAATGGGTTTTCACTTCGATTTGAGAAATGGCGGTGTAAACCATGGATGTGAGAATGAAGAAGAGGAAGAGAAGATTTTTCCAAGTTCCCATTTTTTTTGTGTGTGTTTTTTTTAGCTCCGTCGCTCTGTAAACAAGTTCTCTTTTTTCAGATGATAATGGGGTGTTTGGACAAGGAGGAAGGAAGGAAGGAAGCTACGTGTACTCCACTTTCCCAGGCCGCCAACTTTGTCCGTCAACTTGAGTATAGCAGGAATTATTGAGGGCGGCGAGCTAAAACTGCTTTACCTGCTGTTTGTGTAGGAATTAGAGTAAGGCTGTTTTTTTTTTTAAATGATTTTAGCGGAAATTTCAATTTATGAAGTTGAGTATTGAAATGGGTAATAATGAAGAAGACGATAAAGGGGTTGGGAGGTAAACAAAATATCTCATGTCTATTAAAATATGGGAGGATCACGGATATATAAGTGATGACAAATATTTTCATGAGGCTTTTTGAGCGAAATCAAAAGCAAAATCATGCACGTGTATGTTTAAAATGGACAATATCACATCAATGTGGATATTCATATAGAGTTGTCATCTTTACGAAAATACAACCTAATCCTCACCATCTTCCATGGACATCCAATTTTCTTCTCTTCTTACGAAAACAAGATTAAAAAAAAAATAATAATAGAGAAAAGGAAGGTTGTATAAATTATTTATATGATGTGAGAGAAAGCGAATGCAGAGTTGTAAACGTCACGAGTCTCTTCCTTTAAACAAATAAAATATTCAAATGGTTTTATGTCCATTTCTTTCTCTCATTTTAACTCCAATACTAAATTATATTAACTACATCTCAATTATTAGATTGGATCAAATATACTCCTAACAAATATTTTTAATTTACGAATTATTTTTAAAAATATCCTTTGGAGTGTTTGGATTCCAACAAAATGCCAACACTTAACAATGCAAAAAATAATTTCTAATTCTTCTGATAATAGATCAGACTGTGAAGGTTACAAAACCAATCTCAAACTAACTATATTTACCAGGAGTGTGCATGGATCCGTTGGTATTGATTTTCGACGAAAATTGACATCGAATTGACCTTGTCGATATACTTGAAAATAAAACGGAATCAATTCATCAGTTAACTCGATCGATTTTGTTGGTTAAGTCAGTCGAGTTGGTCTAGGTTGGTTAATTCATTTAATTTTTTAATTAAAAAACATATTATCATACATTTTTGTTTTTTAAACATTTGAGAATTAGTTTATTAGAATGAACATATCAAATATATGGTAGAAACACATTTGAAATTAAATTAATTTTACAATAATTTAATAAAAAAATATAAATAAGAAATCAGTATTAAATCAGTTCAACCCCAACATCATGAGTTGAATCATGTAAATTTATATTTGGCCCCTTCCCCCAATTTGTGCTAAAAAAAAGAAGTAATTAAGAAAAATATTAATATTATATTAATGAATTCTTTTACCAACCAACGAACTTAACCGATCAAAAAAAATTTGGTTAACTATTTTTCTAAACGATATCGATCGATATACAATTGAAAACTGATCGACACCCCTAAATTCCATCAATTTTCAAGGAATGTACGAATAGTTTTAATATTTACATTAGTCTATAACGGTAAACGAATATTGAAATAAGCAGTAAACTAATATTGAAGCAAACAATAAACTTATAATATTTGAACAATAATCAATACATTACGTGTTACAATCCAGTGAAATTGACCGAAAACAATATAAAATATTTAAAATATTTGGCTAATATTTGAGTGTTAAGGTGGTTTGTTACCAGGTTTTGGAAGATAATTTCAAACGAGTATTTACTAAATATTTTTAAAAATCTACATCAAAACGAGGTTTTGATTGGTAATCATTACTGTTTTAAATATTCAAAATAAATCATAATTCTAAATAATAATTTTAAATACTCTTACAAACTACATCTAAACAAACTTTTAAATACAATAATTACTCCTAAATATTCAAAATAAATCTTCATTTTAAATACTCTTAACATTTCAATCCAAACATCCTAAAATTGTAATTTTAGCCAAACACTTCTTTAATTAAAATTAATAGGAGAAATTAGAGCTATAAGGATGAAAATAAAAAAATGGACATTTGAGAGGAATGTGATGATTTTATGCCAAAAGTATTAGTTTAACCGTATCAATATACATCCAACGATTTTGACGTCACAGGTTCAAATCTCCACTCTCTAGAGGGTGGTAATCAAAAAAAAATAAAAATATATATATTTAATACCAAATTAAAATAAATCAACGTTGCAGCTGCACCTTCAAGTAGTCATTTGTATTCTTCTTACAACTTACAATATGGATATTAAATATTATCCTAATTCCATTGCCCAAATTTGCAGATATTTTGAATTAATTTCATTTTCGAAAGAAGACAAAGTTTAATATTAGAGACACTAGCGAGGATAAAGTTCAGAAATGGAAGCTACATTTTGTGAATTAGCTTCAAGAGGATCAGCAGCTGGGGATTGATTTTCATTTGACGACATGTCGTTGCTTTGCAGAAAGAAGCCAGGTCGAGAGGGTTTCGGGAGAACGAAAGAGATGCTGTTAAGCATTAAAACTACCGATGCCATCGTTGGTCGATTCGCTGCATTCTCTTGAACACACAATAATCCGATATGAATACATCTTGTAATTATTTCCCGCCTCGATTCGGAATCGAGTACCGCGTCTATGACATTTTCAGGTGCCCCTTCCCTCAATTTTTTCCATGCCTGCAAAACTTAACGTAAATTTATTCAAATTTTCAAAGCCATGAAACTAGTTATTATTCTATACTTTTTGAGTAGTATATTACTTACAAAGCTTAAAAGATTTTCGGTATTTTCTCCGTCGCAAAAATCATTATTTTTTTTGCCGCTTATAATCTCTAGAATTAATACACCGAAGCTATACACATCTGATTTTACTGAGAATTGTCCATGATATGCATATTCAGGAGCCATATATCCACTACAAATTCATATAAAATAAGGAAAAAAAAATAAATATTCTAGTTTAGTATTGCCGGAATAAAAGTAAGATTAAGTGAACAAAATAAAACGACTTACTAAGTTCCTACAATTCTATCTGTTTGACCTCGAGTCTCATCCAACTCAAACGATCTTGCTATACCAAAATCTGCAATTTTAGGATTCATCTTTGCATCAAGCAAAATATTGCTAGCTTTGAGATCTCGGTGAATTATTCGAATACGAGAATCTTCGTGGAGGTATAGTAATCCTCTAGCAATGCCAATTATAATTTTGTATCGAATTTCCCAATTCAAAAAGGTGCGCTTGACGATATCTGTGCATCATAAGAAATATATGTACTTGTATATATGTGTTTAGATTAATGAATGCGGAAAACGAAACGTATATCAAAATCAAATATATGATACCATTTAGGAAGTGATCAAGGCTTGCATTGGGTAGAAACTCAAAGATGAGAAGTCTTTCATTTCCATGGCAGCAAAACCCTAGCAACCTAACTAAGTTCCTATGATGAAGCTTGGCCACCACAAGGACTTCATTTTTGAATTCCATATCTCCTTGATTTGACTCCCTTGATAGCTTCTTCACTGCTATGTTTTGTCCATTCAACAGCCTTCCCTAACAATGTTTAACCTCAATTTTTAGTTAGTAGAAATACCGTATGTTAATTGAAGTTAAACTGTAATTAATTTTGTCAAAATTTAATTAAAATGTACCAATAACCAAGCTTTTTATATACCTTGTAGACAGCTCCAAAGCCACCTCGTCCAAGCTTATTTTCATTTGAGAATCCATTTGTTGCTTCTTTGATGGTGTCGAACTCAAACTGAATCATTTCCATATCACTAATTTCACCTGTCGCTTCTTGAGAGGAACCAGCTTTTCCAGACATCAAAATTTTTAAATTAAATTATAAAGTAATTTTACTGATTAATCATCCAACTAATAGTTTTTTTTTTTTTTTTTTGAGATAACATTAGATGACTAATTTGCTTTTAGTTTTCTGTTATCGAAAGCTATTTCTGTTCAGTCACAACTATTTTATACTAATTTATTGCGGGTTTTTTTTAGTACACAAATGGAGGAGGGCACCACAAACCCTAAACCCTATGCAGAGAATGATACAAAGGGTATTCGAATTATTGATCGAATAGATGCTAATACATCATTAATGTCAGTATTTGAGTTAGTGTTTCTCAACAGAATTAAACGGTGAAGTGAGGAGCTTACTTTGAACTTCTTGGGATGGTATTCTGTATTTCTGCTTTCTGAATCTTAAGATGAAATAAATGACAGTAGCCAGAATAACGGTAAAAATAATCGATCCAACGATGATGATGATGGTAATACTATTAACGTTACTTCCTGATCATAAGGTTAAAAAAAAAAAAATCATGAGAGTCAATATACCAATTTTCATAATGTAACGTGGTATTGAATTGAATTAACATTAAATAATAAAACCAACACACGACTAATCCTTTCCTTTGGGTATGTCTTAAATTAATTACGCCTGATTGTTTAAACTGCCGGCAATTTAATTAATAATTAAATTTAATTAATTATGCCTGATTGTTCAAAACTATTCCTAGTGGTTTAGATAAAATATTATGTGAACCACCGAGCTGATATATATATTATCAAACTCAACTTGAATAAATTTTAATTTAATTAATATTATGTAATAATATCTTTCAGAACATATACGTTCTTTAGTTTTATATAAGAATAACAAACAAGTGGGTGAGAGTTTAGAACGTTTCAAACAGACAACCATATTTTTTAAGGAATTATATAATTATAATTAAGATAAACCCTCCCACAATCTTATATGTATATAGCTAATTTCCTCCCATATATTATTCATAAAAAATATGAATGAATTACGAAAATATAATTGAAAAAAGAAATTAACTAGTAAAAATAATAAACTAACATAATCCATTAAGCTCTCACGTGAGTATTCGATCAAATAAAAATGAAATTTGATTTAGACTATCAAAAATATGAGTTACTTCTCTTGTCACTAATTTGTTCACACTATCTAATAAACTGCGTAAAAGATGATACCTGGTGTCTTAGATGGAGAGAGCGGGGATGAATTC
The DNA here is from genome assembly GCA_037832605.1 of Cyclanthera cordifolia. NCBI lineage: Eukaryota > Viridiplantae > Streptophyta > Magnoliopsida > Cucurbitales > Cucurbitaceae > Cyclanthera > Cyclanthera cordifolia. The sequence goes on from JBBMEG010000024.1 coordinate 2,266,586, forward strand.
GGGGGAGGCGACGACAGCGGGCGGGCTGAGGGCGGGGGCGGGTTGAAGAAAAGATAAGTTTCATATCTCAATTTACAACCAGTGACAAATATTCTTGCACCAACACTCCCGCTAGGAGTATGAAGATCAGAAGCAGCTTGCGCAAGGCAATTGTAGCAATCAATATAAGAAACGATGGGAATGCACTGAACAAGCCCATAAATAGTGTCTAAATTAGGCGCAGCAATTTCCCCAACTGCAAATTTGAGCGTTGAATCCCCAGACGCAGCCTCTGTTTTAAGTCTTTCCAACAACGTCCTCAATGCTCTGGAGAATCCCTCCACGTCCGCGGCATTGGCGCCGTTAATAATCGACGGAAGCAACTCCCTGTCTCCACTGCTAGGTATTGACTCGTTTGAGTAACGAATCATGCAATTGTCGTACCATCCGATTGCCGCTTTCTGATTCGGACAATCCTGTACGATCCGTCGGGCAGTGTCGTTGATGCAGCTCCGACAATTTTGGAGGGACAGATCGCCCTGGCAAAGGGCGAGGACGTTAACCTTGTCGGGTTCGTGTCCGGTTGTGAGGTTGTAAAAAGAGATGTTTGTTTTGATGTTGGAGGGGAGGGAGGAAAGTAGGGTGTGGAGATTTTGATTGTAAGTGCTGTTGGTTGTGTAATTGGTGGTGTTTGGACATAAGTGACTCGTGAATTCTGGCTGGGAATTGGTGGTTGAGACTATGAGAATTATGATGCAATGGAAGAAGAGGAGTTTTGAAGTCATGGGGTTGCCCATTTTCTCAGTGTAGGCAACTGTTGTTTTGCCCTTTTATGAAAACAAACCATGCAGAGTCAGAGTCAGAGTCAATCCCTCGCGTAGTGGACGAGTTGTTTCGCATACTAATAAATTATTACAAACAGCAACACTTGAGTACTTCTCCATAAAATCTTTCCTTAGCTATATGTGGCCTTAGTTACATCATTTAATATAATAAAATTAAATAATTATTTAAAAATAATTAAAAAAATAATAAACTTACCTATAATTTTTTTAACTACATTTCAATATTAAGCATCTTTGGGTACTGGCAAACAAGTATCTGAGCATTACTCTTATTATTATAAATGAATTTTTACTTTTGTTTTTTTGTTTTTTAATTAAAGTAATCATTCAAAATAATTACATATTTTTACTTCTAATAATTGGTGATGTAATTTGATTTGATCATATTTTAAGAGTTTGATCTATTTTGTTATGTTTTTTTAAAAGTTAATTTACATCATTCAATTGTAGCGGTTAAGTTGATGATTTGAATGAATTCTATGAAACTGAAATGAGTCTCATGTTCTATATGCTTTTTTGGAGCTCTCACTGTTTCACCATTTTTCTTGAAAGAAAAATGATGAGTTATTGAATGTGAAATCTGTTTAGATGTACGTAGGAAAAGAAAAGTTATCCGCAAACCGAACAACTTTTAACTGATCAATTCACCTTACCTATTTTCCAATAATAATAATTATAATAAATGTTTTTGCTTCAATTTGCTAAGCTTAATTTGATGAAATTAGTTAGGTGTTTCCTGACATCATTTTACCAAATTAACTTTTTGCTTGAGTAGCTTGATTGATTATAGTTTCTTTTCTTCAGCCAAAATTATATATTTTTATCCATCAATCCTCTTACTTAAAAACTAAAAAAAAAAAAAAAAAAAAAAAAAAAAAAAGAGAGAGAGAGAGAGAAAAAAGAAGAAGAAGAAGAAGTTGGTGGACCTATTCGATCAGCTTGAGAGAGGTGCAGCCCAGTCCAATTTTGTGGGCTCTGTCTGTTTCTGGTAATTGTGAACTTGTGATCGATTGAGATTGCTTTGGAAGTCGGATTCTTTCATCGCTTCTCCATTCGGAGTTTCTCCATCGTTGAAGCCACCACTTCCCTACGGTACGCTACTTCTCTTATTTGATTGACTCCATGGAAGTCCTTCTTAAAAGCATAGCTTCTGCCGATGCTGCTCGCTTTTTGTATACTTCACTTTCCCGCTCAATCCTCAATAACTCTAAATTCCCCTTTTGCAACCCTGCCCTTCGTACTTTTTCCCACCAGTCATCTGCTTGCTCTACCGCCTCTGGTTAGTATTTAGTTTATGTTCTTGTCAATTGTTAAATGTTATCAGCTCTAGTTTATCTCTTACCACTTCAGAATTCACGATTTTGTTATCTTTAAATTGCAATGTAGAAATTGATGTTGCGGTAAACTGCCATGGGTTTCGGACTTGGCTTAATGGAGGTGGGACTTTTCACCACTCCGCTTCCATTGATCCAACAGCTCTCGTCGAGATGGGTGCTGTGGTTCACTCGAAGTCTGTCATTGGTCCAAATGTTAATGTTGGGTCGGGATCTGTTATTGGAAATGCTGTGACAATTGGTCAATCCACAAAGATTGGGTGTGTTGTCTTCTAACTTCTTTGATAGAATTCAAACAAAGCTTTACATGGTTTTTGAATAATGTTATTTATTTATTTTATGTGATGGAATTACTTTGCAATCTCTAGGTATAATGTTGCTCTTAGTAATTGCACCATAGGTGATTTTTGCGTTATCCACAATGGAGTGTGCATTGGTCAAGATGGTAAGATTGATTTTCATTTAACTCAATTGATGGAATTCTTGGGAATTAGAGTAATCATAAGTTTTGAAAAGTGCAGAGGAGATAGATACTTAACAAACTCAATTCTTTGTCTTCTCAAGTTTTAGGGATATAATTACATCTGATATACACTGATGCACATTAGCTACTGATTACCGAGTCTTTGAGATTACCTGCTGTATGTCGGTCTGTTCGTTTTATCCATCTTTATTCATCAATTGAATGGTTGAATTCCAAGGTGAATCATCTAAATCAAAATGCTAATTCCAATGTTTTCTTCTTGCAGGATTTGGATTTTTTGTTGATGAGAACGGGACTATGATAAAGAAACCTCAAGTTTGTATCCTAAACCTCTATTTTCATTATTTTTACATCCTTCACTTGAAAATTTTAAGAAAAGTGGGTTTAAGTTTAAATCTGCTGCCCTCGTTCTTTATCAGTAACTCGTAAAACCAGGACACACCCTACTCGTGAATTAGTGAACTACTTGATTTGACAGTCTTCAGCTTTTTCTTTTCAAGTGTCAATCTCTTATATTTTATAATTACTAATGATTTTGGGATCTTTATCCTTTCATCATTGGTATCATGATGAATTCTTTTGTTTGGTTTGGTACAAAGATAAAGATATTACCAATTTCATTTCCTTGTATAGTACAGTTGAAATTGTTGTCAAATATTTTCTTCTCTTCTTTCTTAGATGCTGAATGTTAAGATAGGATCAAATGTAGAGATCGGTTCAAACACATGCATTGACAGAGGAAGGTACTGCTGTAATGCGTTGTCTATAATATCTAGGCTGATATTGCTTCTAGTAGTAAGCTGCGGTGAAATGATAATATAGTGATTTGTCTATGCAGCTGGAGAGATACTGTCATAGGCAATAATACAAAGATAGACAATTTGGTTCAGGTTTTTCCTCTCCCTACCCTCCATCCACACACACACACACACCAATACTTCACTAAGTCAAAATTATCATAGTGACTATCAATCTCTTCCTGGCTATTTAGATTGGTCATAATGTAATTATTGGAGATTGCTGCTTGCTTTGTGGACAAGTGGGAATTGCAGGATCAGCAACGTACATCTTTTGCTTCTTCTGAACTCTTTTTTAGTTCTTGTATTGTCTATTCGATTTAGGTTCAGTTTCTGGTGAAATCCTTTTTATGGTTTCATATCACTTCTTTCTGCAATGACTTTCAGTGGTTTATTTCTTTCAGGATAGGGGACTATGTAACATTGGGTGGGAGAGTGGCTATCCGTGATCATATATCAGTTGGATCAAAAGTAAATCTTTCCAAGCTAGATTCACTACTTACTACAGCAACTTCTCAGTTTTATGTGTCTTACTAGTAGAAGTCTGCACTGCAGGTCCGACTTGCTGCACTGAGTTGTGTCACAAAAGACATCAAGGAACCTGGAGATTATGGTGGCTTTCCTGCTGTAAGGATTATATATTGGTTTCACTTTTGTATATCTACTACATTTTGAGAGCTCAAGAATAGTGAATCGAGCTAGTTATGAGTTGATGTTGAATTAAGACAAGATCCGATTCTCGGAAAGAGAGTAGTTCCCTCGCGTAAAGGGCGAGGCATCGGCTCTCTGTCGTTACGCGTGGAGGTAGAAGGCCTATGGGTCCTTAAGATCTGTTCGCTAGTTCTATCGTCTGCCTAATTAGTGGGGGGAGACATTGAGGCACATTTAACTAAAAATCCATCAATGTGAACTACTTTTTTGGTTTTTTGTTTTCAGATGCCAATTTCTGCGTGGAGAAGGCATGTTGCTAAGTTTTCTCAGACATCAAGGAAGAAATGAAATCAAAGACTTCAAGCTTCTTTCGTCTGGCTATGAGTTTGGAGATGCAGTTGATGCAAGAGTGGGCGTGCTGGCTATGACTAGTATTTTTAGATCCATAGCAGACCACTCTTAATTGATTATTTTGAGGAATGTTTGGGGTAGTGGGAAGAGATAGGAAAGGAAGGGAAGGGATCTCTTCCCTCCGTTTGGTTCGTAAAGTTATATCACATCAATCACTAATTTATTCTTGCTTTGCTTTTGTCAAATACGCCTAAAAGATTATTCTTTACACTTCACTATAGATTAGATTATTACTCCGCGTGACTTTGTCTTTGGTTTCACCCAAAATGCCTCATATCAATTGAGATGTTTGTTATCACTTATTTACTTATGATCTTCTCTCATTCTAACCAATGTGAGATGCTTTACTTGCATCCCAACAATAACTAGATTATTAAACATTGCAACCTTGGTGGTTCATGGTCTGTGTACTATAATTCATACAAATTAAAAGACAAAGGCCTACTGATTGACTTGGAACAGCTACTCATTCGATGTAGTGATCTATTCCACCATTTCTTCTTTGTATGAAAACAGAGGATGAGGACTGAATTAAAGTTTTTTATTGTTCATTTTCAGTCATTGCAACTTGGTCTCTTGCCAAAGAGAGGAGGCGAGTTTCAGAGGTATTATGTATGGCTCATTGGCCTAGAGTTTATGATATGATTGTGTAGTTATTGAATTTAAAATGGTCTCTCAGAAGCAAAACTTAGATATGACAATCTCGAAATACGAAAATTTCATCTCCAAAGATGATCGAAATTTCATCAACAGATTCATGGTTAACTTTAGAGAATAGTTAGATACGAAAGTTAGAGAAAAATTCATATTCTGAATTACATCTTCAACTCAATCATGGTTTTGCAGCATTTATATCACATTCTAAATTTTGTAAAATAATTACATAATATAATTGTAAATTTGAATTGTATCTTCCATCGTCAGACTATTCCTTATTGGTTGCCACAGAATCCACCCAAGTCTGGCTCACAAGAAACTCTTTTTAATCTCCCTTAGAATCTTATCCTAAATTTCTGTAGAAAATGACAAGTGTTGGTTTTGCAGTTGGGGTAGTTGAAAGTGACGTACTTTTAGTTTCTGTCCATTGGTTATCATTCAAATGGGTACCTATTTTATTGAATTATAAATTTGGTCCTTGCCGTTTGGATTTTAATCTCTCTGATTTGAAATTTTAAACTTTAGTCCTTATTATTTGAAGAAATCAACAATTTAGTACATATAATTTGTAAATTACAATTTAATCCCTATGATAAAATAAAATCTAAAAAAAAGTCCGCGTGATTCGTAATGGTTGGTGAAAAAAAATGTGTAGAAATTTGATTTTTGTGTTTAATATTCATGAGAATATGAGATAAATAATTGGTTAGATAAAAAATGTATTATTTATATATTAGATGTTACTTCTATGCATTTAATTTTGTCTATAATTTACGAATAACATGAATTATGTTTTATATTTTATCACTAAATTTGATTTTTTTTTTCAAACCAATTAGGGATTAAATTCTATTTTTCACTAAATCATAAAAGCTAAAATCTAGATTTTTAAAAGACTCCAAAATCTATAATTTATCTTTTTATTGTAATAATCATTTTCCGATAGTGAAGGGTTGACCAATGAAAATACAATTATTTTTTTGTAGCATTGCTTTAAATAAAAAAGAAAAAAAAAAAAGAAAAATCTCTTTATTGTAATATCAAGTAGAAGAATATAGATATTTATTGAGTTTGTTGATTAAATATTCAATGTCTATAGAAATTCAGAAAAAAAAAAATATATATATATATATATCATTTTTAAAAACATTTACAGAACATAGAAAAACGAAACTCTATAGACTAGATTGGTAACAAATCCTCATAACCAAAAAATTAGAAATTCATGATATTCATTTAAATGAAAAAAAAATAATAATAATGAAAAAGTAAAAATGGAAAATTGTGTTTTATATGTATATATTTGATTTTTACTATTTTGTATTTGTATTTATTACTATTTGGACATAAATCCATATCAACTAATTTTGCATATGACAGTAAACAGAATCCATTCCCAACAAAAATCCAAGTTGTTCACCAATCTGTATTCATTTATTCTAAAATGGTATGTCATTTATCCAAATATATCAGGTAAATAATAATTCAATTCAACATGT
>JBBMEG010000024.1:2311859-2334846 GCA_037832605.1 Cyclanthera cordifolia
TTTTTAAGTAAAAATACAAAAAATTACTCATAAATATGTTTACTCATACACAACCAAAAGAAAACGTATAAAATACACACAAATGGGACATTTGAAGGAAATCAAAAGAAACCTAACAAAAATACCTAAATTGCAGACCGTAAAATCTTGAAGAATGAAGAAGATGATTCGTGTGCGTTTTCTTGAAAATAGGAAGAATTTTTTTACCAAATCAATATGACAAATCGTTTGTTATAAATAATTTCGAAAATCATGTCCTAAAAATGAGGGAAAATCATGTGATATTTTTGGGAAGCATTTAATGGTTGGACAATTTTTCAAAAGTATTAAATGTTTTTTTTTTAAAACTAACAATATCCTTTAAAAAAAACGGTAATAACATAAGATATTATAATAACTTACACTACAATAATTAAATTAAATATTAAACTTTGAATATATCTGTAAAAAGATTAGACTTTTAACACAAATGTAATATTTATATAATAACTACTTATATAAAGTTTCTAATTTAATAACCATTAGGCATGGTTGAAATGAGATAGTTTTGGCGACTTTGAATAAAATTGAACCCCAATTTGAAATAATAGTATTTATTAAGGTTGTATATAGAATTAATTAATGGAGTTTTGAGTGAGATGAGTTTTGGATGTAAACCAAAGATGGGTAGCAGCAAATAATTGATTGATGGGGTTTGGGAAGATTTGAGGTAATGAGTGTGAAAGAAATTAAAGCGGAATATTTGATATTGAAAATGGTATGGTAGAGAGAATAGAGAATAGGAGGCACTGACAATAGATATACGAAATAACGAAAAGGGTAGCAGAATGAATGTGGCATTGAAACTAAAATTAGGCGTTACAAATAATATTGTATAATCCCAGTTACCGATGATCCATCATTTCCATTTTGGTTGGTTCCTGCGCCAAACAAACCCAAACATTTCTTCGACTTATCGTTTTCCTTTCCGATTTCATTTCGGTTTTCGAACCACAAACAAGACAAACTGCACCACCACCACTTTCCTATCTGAACCGATACCGACCTTTCCTTCTTCCATTTCCCTAATTCAACCCCCCCCATCATTTTCTTTATTATTTTCCTTTTCAAAAATATAATAAAATAATTCTCTTTTTTCTGTTGTTTGAACTAAACAGATCTTCATTTTTTTAGAATAATATTAAATTGATCCTTTCATATTTTAGAACACTGAAATATATCGGTTCGATTTCAGTTCATGTGAAAGAATCAATCAAAAATCGAACCGAATCGAATATATAAATAATAAGAATATATATATATATGTGTGTGTGTTATTATTTAAATTTGATAGAAGCATCAATTTAAATGTGAAATATGAAATAAAAATATTATAAATATTGTGATACTTATGAAAAATATTGTTTTTTATTATTATAAAATGAAAGTCTTTATGACCAATTGAATGAGACAAACAAATTTAAAAAATAATCCAAATTTTTTATTGAAATCAAAATCGAAAATGGAACCAAATCATACAAAATCACATCAATAATTTTATCTTTTATTGCAATGGGCTCGGACCTAATTATTGAAAAATCAAGATACTGATTCGATTATTTGTTTGACGAAAATCGACAAAATTTCGAATCGAAATAACTGATAGTTTCTATCAATATATTTTCCATTTAATTCTTTTTTTCTTTTTTTATTATTATTAAGCTCACCCATCCAGTTAATCAAAAGTTTCCTCCCATTCATTTGGTTATGTTTCTTTGCCTTGCCGTCTCTGATTCATTGATCATTAGCTTGTACTTTCATGTGTATTTTAAACTATATGTTTCACTTCCATTAGTTCACTCATTTTATATTTGTTTTTCTAAAGCTCTCTGACGAAAAGTTCTGCATAACTCTTCCCACAAGAATCAGGAAAAGTATACTAAAAGAATTGCGGGAGATATATTTCACCCTTGCTGTACACTAAAAAAGAGATACTTCTTTATATCTAAATATGTATTTGATACGCTTCCATCAAGTTCAAAGCGGGAAATTTAAACAAATATTTCGGTTTGAATTTCATATTATCTAATAATAATAATCATAAATCAATAGTTTGAGTAAATATATACTTAAAAATCATTAAAAACCCACGTGAAAAGTAAATGGGTTTTTTTAACATGTATAAATTAAGTGCATTACTCACTTACGATAGCAATCTCTTGCGTAATCACAAATTATGTAATGAGATATTAGAATTGAAAAATTCAAATAGATATTTATGTCAATAAAAACAAAATTAAAATTTGATATAATACTCTTGAAAATGTATTCTATATATTATAATTACCTGATTTAGGATGAAATCTAGCATATACTATTCATTAAATATAAATAACTATTTCGAAATGAGAATGTTTAAATCTGGAAATAATTTTAATATATATAAAAACATTATAAAGCTCAATGAATAAAATAGGTATTTTTAAATTTTGAAGCGATTAGTATTTCAATTCAATTTAAATCTTTTAATGAGAATTGATTATAAAAGATCCAAAGTTTTTTTGTTCTTAAATTTTTTTTTGTTGAGAGCGCAAAATAACCAAGTTGATTATCATCATTGTCACTGCAAAGTTCAAAAGATCATAAGAATAAATTTTGGGTTAATTCCGATATCTTTCAAACCTTTGTTTTGAATTTTTTTTTTTAATTTTAATTAAAAATCTAAGATTGTTATTATTTTTTAATCGAATTTAAAGATTCAAAATAGCGACCTTTTGATTTTTATATCATATTTAATTTCAGATGAACTTTAATATTATTATGGATGAATGTATTACTTATATATATTCATGAAAATAGGATATAGTATATTAATAAAATAGGAGACCGTTGGCATAAAATTAAAAAAAAAAAAAGAAATGTACGAAACAATACACACAATGGATTCATGGAATTGGAAGAGGATGAATGGAATGAGGACCGGTTTATAAAGTTTGGGTCGTTGCGTGGCTCTTTACCTCTGAACTCTCAAAATTAAATTTATACGTACAATTAACATTTATGTTTCCTATATTTCTATCCTCAAAAATAAATAAATAAATAACAATATTAATAATATTAATATTAAAAAATAAAAAAAAAAACAACATTTATGTACTCTCATTACAACCCTGAATTCGGGACAAAACTGTCTCCTCCCACGGTCCCAAATTAATTATTATACCGATGAAATTCACTCCCGATTAAAATTAAATCCTATTCCTTACATTTTTCTTAGTTTTTCAGCTATTAAAATATTTGTTTTCTTGCATGTCACAAAATCAAATTGAATTCTTCTATTAAACAATAATTTAACCTATACTTAATTTTCTTAACAAGCTCAATTAGTCTATAAATTTTTTCAATCAGCATGCTATAGATTCGAGACTCTCTACTCTTAAAAACGGAGAGTAGTTGTTATCTTAAACGTATTATAAACAGATGGCAATTCGAAGCTTGAAAAATACCATGAGAGAGGGAGATACGAGTTCGGTATAAATGGCTCATTCTCAAGGTTTAAAAAAAAAATGATACAATGTAGCATATGCTTTTGTATTTTTTTAAGTTGATGGTATAAAATTTTTAATAGATTTAGTATAAATGGAAAAAATTCTAGGTGTTAGATATACTCGCATCGTAGTAATTTGTCCCACGAAAATTGAGATTCTTTAATACATTATAAGATAAGATGAATCGTTTTCTTCGTAACTAATTGGTTTTGAATAGGATAGTCATTGATATATTGTAAAATATTAAACTTTTACTGTCTCACTCTATTCTTTTATTGAAGTCATCCGATTGTAAGTCGGATTGAAATATAAGCTTTCAAATTATATATATATTTTTTCTTTATTTTATAGTATGTATAAAGTTTTTGCCACTGAAACACCCATACCAAACGTATTTGGTATATTATAAATTTATAAATAGCAAGAAGATTTTATAGATTTAAAAAAAAAAAAAATTAAGTGACTGTTTTGAATTTAAATATTTACATGTTGTTACTAGCATTGGCTCGATGTATAGTTCGAGTCCCACTTCTAATGTTATGTGATCTCAAAAAAAAAAAAAAAAAAATATATATATCTTTTGAGAGAGAGACTGCTGATGACTAGGAAAGAGAAAATTGGATTGAAATAACTTCTGGTAATTGATAGAGCAGACCTTTTTTTTTTTTTTTTAATCCCCAAATTTATCTCTTCATAAATTTAAATTTTAAATCATATACGTTCTGTTCTCAAATTGAATGTATTCTTAAAATCAATAAATAAATATATACTGTCAAAATAAATAAACAAACATGTTATTTTGAAGAAATAATACTATATAAATATATTTCTTTTAATTGTTTCATTCGATAGTATTTTTCTTCTTTATATGATAGAAAAAAAAAACTTGCTCTACTACATATTTGATTTGTTCATACCTGTTAAGCTTGGAACATAAGAAAGTTTTGATTCAATCTGTATATAAATAATCCAACTATGATTTTAGCATGGTTTCTTACTATCCTACTCTCTTTCTTGATTGACATTTTGTATTTTGCATTGTTTTTGTTTTTGAAAATGATGATGACGTGCAGAAAAGCAATGAAATATATGTAATAGATACTCTCAGCGTAGCAGAAATTAGTGTTCAGGTCGATGACGAAACGAAATAATATAATTATTTGGAAAAGAAAAAAAAAAAGAAAAGGAAAAGCATGAATGCAAAAAAGGTGGAATATAAGAAAGCTATATGTAAGTGTGTGTGTGGGGATTGGGATTGGGATTGGGATTGGGATGGATTAATTTACGTATTAAATAATGAGTCTGCCACAAAATTTACACTACAAATCTGAATGAAGTTGGGCGTAGTAAATTATGTAGTAATTCTTTTCACCATACACACCCAAATTTAAAACCCTCTCTCTCACTCCCTCCTTTTTAATTCCATTTAATGCCCTTTTCATCCCCTCTTAATACCCTCTGCAATTCTCACCAACCTTTCTTTATTCTGTCCTCTATTTTCTTTTTTCTTTTATTTTAAATAAAATGTTATTTAAATGCTGATGATGTACTCAATTATGGTTACTTTGATTTCTTTTATTCAACTTAACAATAATTAAGAATTAGATTACTCAGATATGAAATTTATTTGATCATTAATTAAGATTTGATTTTTCTGATGCCACGTGGACATCTATTTCATAATCAAAATTTTTGTGTTGTGTTTTGATTCCTATTTGACTTCATTTTCATGATGTGACTTGACATGTAAAATATTATGTTATGTTAAAGACAATGACCCTAGAGGTATATTGTCACAGCTTCGGTATAATAGTGACTGTTTTGAACTTAAACTTTGATGGTTTAATTTTAGTTATCATTGAAAATTCATCATATATTCATGTGGAGATCCAAATTCTTTGAAAATTTTTAATATTCATCATGCCATTGAAGGAAACTAGCATGCTTTATATCTTTTATTATTATTATTATTTTGAAACCAGCTCTATGTAATCTTTCTTACATGCTTGGCATATATCCTATCAAAAAAAAAAAAAAACTTATTTTTTTTACATTTTAATATAGAGAAAATATGAGTTACTAATGTACTTAGATCTTCCATTCTTTAGCAGATGCGGGATATTAGTAGCATACAATGTCAATTATCCCCTCTTCGAACAAAAACATAGAGTTTAGGGTTTAGGATTTTAGGGTTTAAGGTTTAGGGTGCGTCGACTCAGGTAGGGAGGAAAACAATTTAATTCAAGAGAAAATAAATATACAAGAATATCAATAAAAAAACGAGTGTAGAGTTATAAGAGAATTTATATAAAAAAATTTCGATCAAAATGCATAAACTTCCAAATACAAAAACATGAATCCAATTACATAATTAATGTATTATCATAATTAAAATCAAGCAACAAGACTTTTAATCTTGTCTTGAGAGTGTAGGAAAATAAAATGAAATGAATGAGGTATAATAATGTAGAAGGTATCCTGTGATCAGAAGAAATGATTGTATTACATGAAATAAAAATGTAGTTAATATTTGTGTTTATTAATAAATTTATGTAACCGGTTCGGTTCTAGGTGGTGTCATTTACGAATTGTATCAGCTTTTTTGTCTGATTGCACAGTACATGCACACAAACACACACACACACACACTTGGTTTGATTACTTATACAACCTGCTCATATTTCTGCACCACCCCTTCTTCATTCCGGCGAAGAAGCTCTCTCTCTTTCTTTATATAAACTCTTCATCTTTCTTTGGTTGGTCTCTCTTTCAGAGATATCCACAGTTGGCAATAACATTGTAGAAAGCAAATCATTAGAAGCCCAGATCAAGATCCCTCTCACAAATCCCTATTTTCAAAGCCTTCCAAAAACAGCCCCCCCTTTTTTTTTGTTTATTACTACTGTTCTCTCTGCTTCTGATTTCTTCGCCATTCACCAGCTGCGAAGTTTCTGCCTTTTCTCTTATCTTTTTGCGCCATTCCCACGGGTATGTTTTATTTCATCTCTAATTAAGCGTTGAATATTTCAACCTGAGTGGGACTTCCCTAGCTACCTCCTCCTTGGTTAGTATATTCTTTCCACAAGGCAATAAGTTGCCACGTGGATGTATACATAACACATTCGAAGAATATGTAAAATTGATGGTTTGACCTATACTATATTATGTATGTGCCACGTTATTATAAGATATGTTTGGTGCGGTTGGAAGAGTTGGCAAGAGAAATATCATTTTCTGTTGTTTGGTCCGTCAAATTCTATCACATTAATCACTAATTTATTCTTAATTTTATTCATTTATCTCTTCATTTTCCTTCCCGTCATAACCAAACATGTTCTATTGTATTTAAATGTATGTATAAGTACTCAATAGGAAGTTGTTAAGTTTTTCTCACTAAAAAGCACAATTTCTTTTTTGAGTAAAACTTAAATACTCCTAAGCAACTTTCTAGAAATATCTTTAATCATATTGTTTGGTCTAAACATTTTAACATAGTTTTTTTTTCTTTTCATTTTTTGCATAAATCAACTAGCTAACGATTTTTAAAACATTTGTAAGTACTTGCTTGCAATTATCCATGTTTGACTCATTTTTTATTTGTTTATAAATTATTTGCTAACCCTTTTTTTGTTTTCTTTTTTAATTTCACGGATATTTTAGAACATTAAAAGAGAGTAGTACTACTACCCTTCCTTAAAAGCCTATGTACTGAATCTTACATTAATTCGTACAAATCAGTCACGATACTTATTGTTATATACATCATTAGAAATAATCAAATTCAACGTTTTTTTCTCTCTCTCTCTCTCTCTCTCTCTTTATTTTTGTAATTTGATGGGGTTTGATATATAGAGATCAATAGAGCTTGTGTTCAAGATGTTCGATCCCGACATGTTCGACACGCACCATAATATACTCGACGTGGGTTTTAACACGTCCGAGAACGAGTTGGAGAATATGAGAGAGGATGATTTTGAGGGAAAATCAATGGCTGAAATGTTGGAAGCAGCTTGTGGGAGTGAAGAACAACGCGCCAAAAAGAAACGTTACAATCGTCATACTCAACACCAAATCCAAGAAATGGAAGCGTAAGTATCAATCATTTTCCATCTTATTCTACTTGAAAATAAAATTACATCATTAGTTTGAACGGTTTAAGAGTGTGTAAGGTATTAATTAATCATAAACTTTGTTTTTATAAGGTCTTAATTAATAAAGTGTTTTGAATGAATTTTGATTTTGTAGATTCTTTAAGGAATGTCCTCACCCAGATGACAAGCAGAGAATGGAACTGAGCCGTGAGTTAGGATTGGAGCCTTTGCAAGTTAAGTTTTGGTTTCAAAACAAACGCACCCAAATGAAGGTGTGTCGACATTGATTTTCTTTAGTTTTAAATAAGATTTAATTATAGTTAAAATGGTTATTTTAAGGTTGTTAATTTGGATATTATATATAATTATGAAATGAAAGGCACAACATGAAAGACACGAAAATGCTATATTGAAAGCCGAAAATGAAAAGCTTCGAGCTGAAAACATTCGGTTTAGAGAAGCGTTTTCCCATTCAGCCTGTCCCAACTGTGGATCCTCTACAGCTCTCGGTGAAATGTCATTTGAAGATCAACATTTGCGAATTGAAAACTCTCGTTTACGAGATGAGGTCAGCTTCTTTTTCTTTCTTTTCTTACAAATTAAATATGCGTAGAAAAGTAGATATTGTCATGAATTAATTACAAATATTGATAAATTCTAAAGTTTTCGTATCCATACTAATTAATAAGTGTTAATACTATATTACACATTTATACTATCAAAAAATATAGGTAGATATTAGTTTAATGTGTGACAATATTTTTTAATACTCATGGCTACACTTTGATTTTTTTATTTTTATTTTATTTTTATAAGTGAATAGATATGTAATTATTTTTCTAGATTTTATTAATCTTATAAATCATCCTATTCTTTTTTATATAGGTGGGTGTTTTCGTGTCTATTTATACACATATCGAGATAACTTGTTTACTTATGCTATGCATTGTTAACAAAATCGTATTTCAATTTAAGAGTTTAACAAATTTTCTTTTTGTGAAATTACAACAATTGAGAATAAAGATTTATAGTGTTTTGTTCGACCGTATTTAGGAGTTGACGTGGCTCATAGTTTATAGTGGCTGGTATAAGGTTAAATGTTTACAAAAATTGAAAAAGTATATATGCTATAATTTATAGCATATAGATGAAATTTTGTGTTTATATAATTTAATATTTAAGGTTGATAAATTACAACTATTTTGGCCACTGTTACAAGGCAATACTACACTGTTGTCATTATTATAATAATTATTAGGTGTAGCTGTGAGTAGAAATTATAATTACACAAAAATGAAAGAAAGTAATTTTTATGATTGGTGGGGAAATTAATAACACCTTGTCCTTTTGCTCCATTTGTCATCAAATTTCTATTCAAAAATTTAGTTCATTAAATAATTGTACTTTGCCTTTTGCTTTCTATTATAAAACACCTTGTACTGGACATTATTAAATTTTAAAAGTTTTTTTTTTTTTCTTTTTTTTGAAAACACAGGGTAGGTTTGGGTAGTGAGGAGGAATAATATCCAACACTCTTTTTTACATTTTTATTATTATTTTTTTTTTCTTTTGACTACTTTACATTTTTATTTTTAAGTTTAACTAAAAATAGGAGAGTTGGATTCCCAACTATAACTCTTGATTTTCTTTTTTCCTTTTTTTCGTTCTAATTTAGTAGTTTTAAATAGGAAATATTCCCGCTCTTAATTTTATAATAGACATTTTAAAAATATTAAAACAATAATAAAATCTTTCAATTTTTATTTTTAATTAATTTTATTCTATTTTTATTGTCTTTTAATATTAAAAAGACAATAATGTTTTCTTACACTGATAATATCACAAATAATATATGTAAAATACATGATTGAAATATTGTATTTATTTACAAAATAAATAAATAAATATGTGAAATATAGTTTTTATTATGATTGAAATACAAAATTTATTATAACAAAGACAGTATATGCATGTGAAATACAAAATTTTTCTAGTAATGAAAAATCATCAATAAAGAGTGTTAATTTATCTAATTTGTAGCTCCCTTTAATTGAACAGATCGACCGAATGAGCGGATACGGCCCAAAATGCGCAAAGCCACTGCCCGCTTCTTACTACCACCTTCCGTCGAACCCGCCGACACGTTCTCTAGACTTGGGCATCACAAATTTCGGTCAACAGTCGGGTTTCGTCGGAGAAATGTACGGAGCCGCTGACTTTCTCCGCTCCATTTCGAGACCTTCAGAAGCGGACAAGCCGGTCATAGTCGAGCTGGCGGTTTCGGCCATGGATGAACTGACCCGAATGGCTCAAACCGGCGAACCGTTGTGGGTTCCGGTGGATACCAAGTCAACGGAGCTAATTCTTAATGAAGCTGAGTATTTGACCAGTTTCGGTGGCGGAATTGGGCCGAAATTGTTGGGCTTGAGAACCGAAGCTTCACGAGTTTCTGCTATTGTGTTTATGAACCATATTAAGCTTGTGGATATTTTTATGGATGCTGTATGTTAATTTCTCTAATTATTGTTTGTTTAATTAACTTATAGATAAAACTATTTTGTGGATGGATTAATTGACGGGGTTTTGTTTTTGCTAATTACTGTTAGACGCAATGGTCAACGGTGTTCTGTGGGATTGTTTCCAGAGCATCGACTGTGGAAGTTCTATCAGCTGGTCTACCTGGAAACTGCAACGGGGCTTTACATGTGGTATTGAAACTTTTTTTTTTTTTTTTTTTTAAATATTCATATTCTCTTTAGTAATTTATAATTAAGCTTAATATTAGTTTTAACTCCAAAGTGTTACCTTCTTTTATTATTTGGTCTACTAATAAAATAATTTTAAAAAATTTAACAATTTTTATTTAATTTATTGTAATCACCTTATCATAAATAATTCCATTTTTTACATTATATATATATATATATAGTAAGACAAGGTTGTTTATTGTATCTCTTTGAAAATTGTCCAAAGTATGTATAAATTAACTAAGAAGTCGTGAATATACAGTAAAACATAATTTTCAAATAAAATCTTTGTAATTTTAATACAAAGTACTGGATTCGAATATAACAATTACTAATTATTAATTATGAAATTTTTTTAAAACCAAAAAGTTAATTACAACATAGATTTTTTAGGTTACAATATTATCTTCCTGTTTCGATATTAAAGATTTTTCCATTTTAGTTGCACATATTTTAAAGTTTTTAAACTTTAAAGTTGGTTTCATTTTGTTCATAAAAATTAAAAAATCTAACACTTTTAAATTTACTATATAGTTTTCTCAAACTTAAAGAAAAATTTAAAAAAGTGTTTATAATAACTATCAAATTAATATTTGAAATTTATTTAATCAGATAAATAATTTAATATAAGTAAAAATAATAAGTAAACTTATAAAACTAGTCAAAATTAGAAAATATTTATAAATATATTTACTTTCAAATAAATAAATAAAATAGGCATTGTACTTATCAGTTTTATCATGTACTTTCTTATAATACAATCTTAATGATTATATATAGAAATATTTTAAAATTTGACTATCTCTATAATTATTTTGTGAGAATAAAACATCCGCAACAATTTTTTACTGACATGTTTTGAAATTAAAGATAATTTTGATAGAATATGATAAAAATCATATTTAATTTATTTTAAATAGTTAAGAACTAAAATAAAACTTTTAAAATTTATGGATTTAAATGTAATAAATTTAAAAATAATAATAAAATTAACTTAAAAATGGAAGGATTAAAATTAAAATTTTGCGAGTATAGACATGTAAATGTAATAATGTAAGGTCAAAGGTAATTAGATGGTTTATATTTGCAGATGAGCGCCGAATTCCAAGTCCTATCGCCGCTAGTCCCGACTCGCGAAAACTACTTCGTAAGATACTGCAAACAGCACAGCGACGGCACATGGGCAATCGCCGATGTTTCCTTGGATTCATTGCGCCATTCGTCCCTTCCAAAAACCCGCCGCAGACCTTCCGGCTGTTTAATCCAAGAATTGCCCAACGGCTATTCAAAGGTTTTATACAATTATCGTCATCAAATCCCAAATTTCAACACAAAATTGAATTCAGCCCCCACTAATTAATAACTCTATCATCATGAATTTGCTTAGATCACTTGGGTTGAACATGTCGAGGTCGACGAAACTGGCGTCCCCACAATGTACAGACCGCTCGTTAATTCAGGCCTCGCTTTTGGCGCTAAACGATGGGTCGCTACTCTTGATAGACAATGTGAACGTTTCGCCACTTCTATGGCTACCACTATACCCACCGCCGAATTAACCGGTTTTTTTTCTCTTAATTGATTCAACCCGATTTTCCTCTGTTTTTTTTACTTTTGGAGTTTGGTTTAATTTTTGAATTTTTCTGGGCAGTGATTTCGAGTATTGAAGGAAGGAAGAGTATGTTGAAATTAGCGGAGAGAATGGTGACGAGCTTTTGCGCCGGCGTCGGCGCGTCCAGTGTACACGCTTGGACGGCGTTGCCAGCTGGCGGCAGCGATGATGTTCGTGTCGTGACGAGGAAGAGTACTGACGAACCTGGCCGACCACCGGGTGTTGTTCTTAGCGCCGCCACTTCTTTTTGGATTCCGGTTCTTCCTAAGGTTGTCTTTGATTTCCTTCGTAAAGAAAAATCACGAAGCGAGGTAAAATCAACATAATCAAATTCTTTTAATTCTTTGCTTGTCTGGAAACAGAGTAATGAATTTGTTTGCTTCTTATTTTTTTTCCAGTGGGATATTCTGTCTAATGGGGGCTTGGTTCAAGAAATGGCTCACATAGCAAACGGCCGTCACTGTGGGAATTGTGTTAATTTGCTTCGTGTCAATGTGAGTTACACGTTTCCCAAATTAAAATCAGATCTTCAAACTATATCAACAAAAAGGGTTAATTTATTATTTTTTTTTTTTTTTGAATTTATGTTAAAGAGTGCGAATTCGAGCCAGAGCAATATGTTAATTCTACAAGAAAGCTGCACCGATTCTACAGGATCGTATGTTATTTATGCTCCGGTTGACACGGTTGCGATGAATGTGGTGTTAAGCGGTTGCGACCCGGATTACGTGGCACTTTTACCATCGGGATTCGCCATACTTCCTGACGGACCCGCCGGAGCCAACGGCGGAGGAATTTTGGAGTTGGGCTCTGGTGGGTCAGTTATTACTGTAGCATTTCAAATCCTAGTTGATTCAGTTCCAACGGCTAGACTTTCAATTGGATCGGTTGCAACCGTTAGCAGTTTGATTAAGTGCACGGTTGAAAGGATCAGAGCCGCTGTGATGCGTGAAAATCCATGATCTACCAATGCTCATTTTAAAATTTTTATAGTATGGTAAGAAGAAAAACACACTAATTACTTTTACATAAAATGTCACAAATATTGAATCTTTATTATTAATTTTTTTTTTTTTTCTCTTATAAGCAGTATTGAGAAGTCCAGAACGCACCTTGAAAATCACTTTCTGTTGGTGCTTATAGAGACGATGGGAAATTCTAATGATCAAGCCCTAAAGGAAAGGGCAAGAGGAGGTTCGGGCATTGACTTTACTCAAACCTTCAATTAAAATAAGAAAGAATTTTTTTTCGTTTGATTTAAATGGGTGCGTTTTTAGATATAGGATTAAGATTAGGATTAGGATTAGGATTATGAATGTTTAGTGTTGATCTTCTATTTAGTAATTAAGATGATGGTTTTGTAATTCTCTATTTAGTAGATTTCCATGACCGATAGTATTTTAAAGACATTGTAAACTTCTTGACTTTTATTAATCATCTTAATTAACCGACACTCTTATAATAAGCATGGGTGTTTTTTAGCTAGGGTTTACTTGAAAATCTCGACTCAATTAAAATGATTTGAATAGCTTGTTGGATTCAATTTTTTTTAGATCCAATTCGATCTAATTATATATGTTAGATTTCGTGTACCAAGTTTTGACAAAAATATAAAATTGTTCATTTGAGTACACATAATATCTATTATGTTTATTTAAAATATTCTATATCATAAGAGAACTTTGTTTGCATTTAACCATTTTTCACTCAAGCAAAGACCATTGAAATGAGTCTAGGTAGTCCAAATAAACGCCATTCTTTGACTTATATCATATGGTTAGATATTATTAATGACATTGAATCACCTATTATCCTATGTATTTTCTCCCTTCTAACAAAGATTTACTACCACTTTAATGGACTGCTCTCAATTGTTGTATTTCATCATTGACTTCCAATGATTTATTGCACCCCTAATTTATTCCGATGAAGATAATTTCCAACCCTTGTATACTATCGCTTTCTTAATCAACGTGATACTTAGTTTTGTTTCTAATTACACATTTAAGGATTTTTCATCCATTTATTAGGAAGAACTTCGGATTAAAATTATGAATTGTTATTCATACAAATTTCAAGTTCTGTCCATTCTTAATCTAATTTTTCAATTTCATAAAATTGCACACCCAAAATTGTGAATTATTAGTCATATGGTTTAATATATATATAATGATGTGGTTGAGCTACTACTATTATTGACACAATTTATTCTTTTTTTTTTACCCAATTGAACCATTGCATATTAAGAATTAATGAAGTGCAGTTAAATATCATAGTAAAATCTCAAAAATAATTATAAAATGAAAAATAGCAAATATAATCGTTATAAATTAAACTTTCACGTCTTCGCCCAATTGAGTTGGATTCTCTAATCATGTTAATCCAAATATAAATGCATGATAATATAATTCTTAAATTTAGATTACTTATCTTATGAATGCTTATTTTTAGTACAAATTAGCAAACTGACCACAAATCTCAGGCAGAGGACATTAGTACTTACAAATAAATAAAAATCAAATAATAATTTTCAAAATTAAACTCGTGACCGTGATCAAATAATGAAACAAACGCGTTACTAACTTTTTCACCAACCACCAAGCAAAAAAGAAAAAGCACCCAGCAAATATTTTGTGACATGTTAGGACGAAATTAACCTCGACGAGCTGGGCCTTCACTTATTTGGGCTTAAGCTGGGCCTAAATACTGTTCCCCGTTAACTGGGCCTAGAGTAAAATCAAAAGTGTGTGTATATATACACATTTTTGAGTCGGGATGAAAACAGTGTACTGAATTGATATGAAAGTTGAAAAAAAGTATCCTACAATTTGTTGTCTTGTCACAGAGTAAATAGAAAGCAATCGCCCTCTACCACCGCAAGTTCTCACAATAGTATTTTCAAAAAAAATGGTAGCCGTTAATTTAAGTTTGGAGGGACCCATAACGTTCATAATAGAATGAACCGAAAAAGGTAGGAAACACAGAGCCATCTCAAGAACAATCCCCACAAAAACAGGCAAGTCCCATCCCTCTTCTACCAGCCGTCAATTAATTTTTACAAAATTAAAAAAAAAAAAAAAAAAAAAAAAAAGTAACAGCCCCTCTCTCCCACACGTGATTTTTTGCTATTCTGTTTTTGAATAATGGAGGCTAGAACAAGAAACGGTGTCGTTTAGTATCAAGAACTTGCGGTGAAGAAGCAGTGTCTCAGAGTTTGGTGCATGTGGGTGCCTGCCTCTAATGAATCTGTGTGTGCTTGGATTTGATACCAAATATTTATGAAGTAAATTGGGGCCCAGAAAAGGGAAATATCAAACGGGGTTTCCGAGAAGTGGGACATTGTAGAAAAATCAAATTCTATTGAGGTTGGCCATGGTGAAAACATGTTTCCAAATTATTATGTTTTTCTTTCGTTTTTATTGTGAATATAATGGGTTTGGAAAAGAAAACTGCGTAATTGAATTGAAAATTAAAAAAAAAAAAAAAAAAAAAAAAAAAAAAAAAAAAAAGGCCTATTCCTATTCAAAACGCCAAGCCAACTTCAAACTCATGTGGGTCTCTTCATCTTCACCAAACGCCAACTTCAACTAAACACACCGCTATCCAACAATACAAATCCAACCTCGCTGACTATTGCAATTTTTGTTTTCAATATTTCATTCTCCCATTTCTAGTTTTATTTTATTTTATTTTTAAATTTTGAGATGAATGTTCACACTATCTAATAAATATATCGAAATTTTTTCACATTTTCAACATAGAATAACTGACCACACAGGAGGAATATCTCTAACATTTTTTAGTAACTTCTCCATAAACACTCCACTAAAATCTTCTAATTTTCATAAATGTCACATCATATCCCATCCCAAACACTTTTCATAATTTCTCAATGAACACTCTACTAAAACTTTCAAACAAACAAAAATTTATAATACATCTCTTTAAATATTATACTAAAACCTTTAAACAAACCAGCTATTACTAAACACTTAAAATATTTTTTCCATAAAAATTCAAACAAACACCCCCCTTATAATTTTCTTTAAGTTTTTTTTTTTTAGATTTAAGTCGCATATTTTTTTAAATTTTCGATAAGTTTGGAAATATAAGTGACGTTTGGAACACTTTTAAACTGAATGACTAAGTGAAGAAACCCACCAAGTTGAATCAACCACGGAAGGTAGGGATTGAATTGTATTCCAACTTTGAATAATAGCACTCTGTTATTCCTAAACTTACAAACTTTAATTATCTTACCCTATTTTAAATAACAGTTTAATCTACAAAAATTTACGAGCCGTCCATTGCTCAGACTGATGAAATTACACTTACAAGGCACCAGCAAGAATGATCGCACGGTCCATATTGTCCCCTTCATTAATTCTGAAAATCCAACGGTCTTAATTTTTCCTAATTGAACTCAAATTTTGTATATATATAGCCGCTTCCTTCACAACTCTTTTCACCAGCATCAAGATCCTCTCTAAACTCTTCTCCCCTTAACGAACCGATTATAATTAGTTCAGATTCCATCTGGGTTTGATTCCAATTTCATTTTTTCATTTTCAGATTCTGAAAAACACCATGATTTCTTCAATGAACCTCTCTTCTTCCAATTTCTGTTCATCTGAAATTTTTAACAGAAAATCTTCAATTTCAAGGCCGAATCCGCCGGTGCAATCCCAGAATTGCAGTGCTCTCAATCATCTCCGTCGATCTATTTCAACCAACAAACCACTTCACATCTCGTCCGTTGAGGATCTTTCTTTGCGAACAAAATCATCTCAGCGTTCGACGGAATGCAGGGCGTACGAGGCAGAATCTCGGCCTATCCAGATTAACATTGAACTTCCCGATGAACAGGTGGCTCAGAAACTTAAAATTGGGCTCTATTTCGCAACTTGGTGGGCTTTGAATGTCGTGTTCAATGTTTACAACAAGAAGGTTCTTAATGCTTTCCCTTATCCATGGCTTACCTCTACTCTTTCCCTCGCTGCTGGATCGATAATGATGCTTATTTCTTGGGCTACTCGAATTGTCGATGCTCCCAAAACCGATTTCGATTTCTGGAAATCCCTATTGCCGGTTAGTACATTTTGAACTCTGGGATGCTCTGTTTTAACTTCTGAACTTAGGACTTGAATTTTTCGATTAATTATTCTGCCATCATAAAATCCGGATTAGGGTTTAGTAAGAATTTAAATTTATAATGCTGCATTACAAGTATGATTAAGGATTGGGTTTTGAAATTTTAAGAAATTGAAAGTGGTATGCTACTATGCTGCTTTACAAGTAGGAATAGGGATTGTTCCTACAAAACAAAACAAGTAGTTGAGATATGTCTTGAATTATAATGTAGTACGAATACTAAGTCGGGGTTTTTCGTTCGGTCGAAAAGGCGGGACCGGGGGCGGAGAGCCCTGGCTAAATATATAATTCAGTTTATATTTTCGTATTTGGACTTTAGTCTCGGTTTTACCAACGTATTTATATTCTGATCTCTTAACAAAATAGTGCTCTCTTACGTTGTTTATTGTTCTCTTGATTGTTGTTTTCCGTTTAGTATAACGAGGTATAATCCAGATAACCAATAGGATGTTTTGTGGCATAATTCTATATGTAGGTTGCAGTGGCGCATACAATTGGGCATGTTGCAGCAACTGTGAGCATGTCCAAAGTGGCAGTCTCATTCACTCACATAATCAAGAGTGGTGAACCGGCTTTCAGTGTGTTGGTGTCAAGGTTTCTGTTGGGTGAGATGTTTCCATTACCTGTTTACTTATCACTTATCCCAATCATCGGTGGCTGTGCTCTTTCCGCCATTACCGAGCTCAATTTCAACATGATAGGTGAGGAATCTTTGCTGGAATTCTGTTTATGTGAATTCAATTTCGATTCTAATCGGGAATTGGGGTTTGTGTTGTAGGTTTCATGGGAGCGATGATATCGAACTTGGCATTTGTGTTTAGGAACATCTTCTCTAAGAAAGGGATGAATGGAGGGATGAAGGGGAAGTCAGTGAGTGGGATGAATTACTATGCTTGTCTCTCATTGTTGTCTCTGCTCATTCTTACTCCTTTTGCCATTGCTGTGGAGGGACCCAAATTGTGGGCTGAAGGATTTCAAAAGGCTCTCTCTCAAATTGGTCCCAATTTCATTTGGTAACTGCCAATTTCATTGCTATCTTCAATTATGGGAATTCACTGTCCTTTTGTTTTCCTCACATGTTGTTTGATTTGATCTCATTCTTGCATCTACTCATACTGTGACTTTGGAATATTGAACTTGAACCAAATTGTTGCTTAAATGTGGAATTTTTGTTTGTTTTGTGTGAATTTCAGGTGGTTAGGAGCTCAAAGTATGTTCTATCACTTGTACAATCAAGTGTCTTACATGTCTCTTGATCAGATATCTCCATTGACATTCAGCGTAGGAAACACTATGAAGAGAATATTCGTGATCGTTTCGTCAATTATCATCTTTCACACGCCTGTCCGACCCATCAACGCTATTGGAGCTGCCATTGCAATCCTCGGAACCTTCCTCTACTCGCAGGTACACAATTCTCCACTGATTTAATCCCCTTTCGAAAATGCGTATAAACAATGTACCATCAAACGAAAGCGAGACTCATTTGCATTTTTTGTATTGTTCGAGCAGGCCAAGCTGTGAGATGATGTGAAGGCTTTATTATTCTATCTTTTAAATCTTTATTGGGAGATCGGGAAGTTTAAAGTGTGAGCAGTAATGGAAGATGGCTGCAGTGTTATTTTGTTTATTCAGGATGAATATGTAGAGGTAGAAAGAAAATTATTTATACTACATGTTAACAGGAAGAGTTCCGAGCTAGTTACTTTCTAGACACAATGGGGTTTGGTTCAACTTTTTGATAGAGGTAAATATAGTTCATTTTTATGAAATTTTGCCCCTAAGTTTAATAGAATCTTCTGCTGTAGGGGAATCATATTGCTATTGATTTTGTTGGGAATAAACCGATCCAAATTAAACGACAAATACGACAAGAAAGTCTATAATTCACGTTCATGTTGTTTTAGTTACGTCAACAGATAACGGATTATAAATATTTGTTTGAATGGATCACTACAATTATCGGAACGTTTATATAGTATTTTCATACAACTTTTATAAACATATGACTTAGAAATACATGAAAGCTTATTACGAAATTATAAAATCAATCACATGTTTTGAATAAATTTAAGGGGCGTTGATTCCAATCCCCTAGCCAGGCTCTTGCCCCTTGATCATTCAGTGAGACTCTGTTTAAGTAATTATCACTTTGAGATAGTTAAGCCCATTTGAAAATGAGGTTTTATAGTAAATATTAACGACACCTGCTAGAGTTCATAAGCCAAATTATTACTTAATTGAAAATAATAGATGCTAAATTATCACCAACTAAATTACATACAAAAACACTTTCAACGGACGACAAGCCTAACCCACGTGAGTAGTAGCTAATTGAATGCTTCCTAGAGAGAGGTTAAGAATCCATGATTGAACCCAAATTTTACAGACCGGCCCACTGGTTTTTTGTGACACCTTGGGCTTGAGGTTCCGATTATGGGCTCTGTTAAGTGGGCCAGAACATCATTGTAAATGACAGTCTAGTCCAGCACATTGGGTTTACTCACGGCCCAAACTAATAAGTACTAAAAATGTTGTAATTAGCTCACATTATTTTTATTTATTTAAGAAAAATTTTGATGCACGTATATTCTCACAAAATAATTATAAATAGAGTTAAATTTTAAAATATTTACATATGTAGTTATTAATACTTTATTATAAAAAAAATATGTGATAATACTCATTACTATAATGATACATTTCCTAAGTTTTCCAAACTTTATAAGGTGACAATATCTTAATTGATAGATATCCATAGGGATAAAATTCCATGTGACGTAAATTCCTATGAGGCCATTAAAATTGAATAAAGTTCGGTAGTTGAGAATATAAATGTTGGGTTGGAAACACCAAACAAAGCATCAAAGTTAACAACACTGCAACTGCAACTTCAACATAACTCTTGTTGGTAGCAATCAAATAAACTTATCATTTTGGGAATAGTTTTATATATCCTAATGGCAAACTATATCATTATCTACAAGATTTGTTGCTATGATTATTATATATCTCCATGATTTGAACACCTTAATCAACACAAATATATATAGCCTCATAAATTACAAAAACACTGTATGAGCTGCCGTTGACTCTGTATATGTTAAATCAATTTAAATGGGTAAAGTTGTAATTTTAACATGTTAATTAATTAATTGTATTAGTCGAGTGTCAAACCTGGTATTAATTTATTTACTAAACAAAATCAATTTTGATCCTAATTTTTACTCTAAATTACTTTATGTGCCCATTTGAACATTCATTTTAAGTTTTTCGTTTCAATAATTATTCAAAAAGATTTTGTTTACACATGTACTGTATGATGGACATTTTTTTCATATATATATATATAAACTAAATCCCATTACTCAAATAGGGTGATTGGATATGGGAGCTGACGAGAGCAAAGGAGAGAAGAGAAAATTAAAGAAGAGGAGGAGATTGAGTGATTTGGGGATCATATGAAGTATTTATGTGGAGATTGGTGCTTTAGGAAAAGAGGTTGCAAAAACTTTTTAAAGATTTGTTGTTTAGGAAAGAAAATGTTTATTCTAAATAAAATTTAATATAAATTTTTATTTGAAATTTGATTAGACGTTAGAGAAGATGAGGAAAGGTTGATGAGGAGTTTAAGAAAGAAATTTATTCAACAAAGAATTTAATCTCTATCAAATTTTCGCAAAAATCATAAATTGAACTCAACATAATTTCACGAAGACGAGATTGATTTCAATGAAAGGGACATAGACGTGTGACTTTGGTGGTTAGAAATTTGAGCTCATAAAAAATGTGGGTAGAGCCAAAAAAATGGTAATGGTTAAAATGTTGTGTATGAATAGAAAAGTTTATCCCCTTATTCAAGTTTAACCATAAAAGTAACTCCCAAATACGTATCTGTGAAAACCCTAGTTTGTGAAGGTGCATGTTGGGAGATTGGGATTGAAGATAAGATTGATAATGGTGCAGTCAGCCAGTGCGGTGGTCACACATCACAAGACAAAAGCCAATAAATTTTCTCCACCTTTTTACCTAACTCTCCCTGCATTCTACTACGTACACCTTATTGCCTTCAATAATATTTCACAATAATGTCTCTTTTATTTATTTATTTATTATCATAATATTTTATACCCATGCTTTAATAATTATTTTTTATATAAAATTTTTTAAATGCTTTCAAAATAGTGTGCCTAGTTAATGAAATAGGCTAGTGGGCCGGTGATCATGGAATAAGAGAGAAACCCTAAACACATGGCGTTCATTTTGCAGCAATTAAATTCAGAGATCTAAAATGATTAGAACAACTTTAAGGACTTTTATGTTCTATTATTTCGAGTTGTAAGTGGTTTAAGTTGGTTCGGGTTTAGTGAAATTCTTTAATCAATTTAAAATTTTGGATTGATCAATTTTTCAACCAAACCAATTCATTTATGAATATATGACCCGACCCAACCCAAACCAATCTATTTGTAGACATAATTCAATACAACACAACTCAATTCATTAATCTATATAATACTACATGTTTAAGCAACCAAATGTATTATTTTCAGATTGAGTTGATTGAGCAAATGACTCATTTTTTGTTTTTTCAATTCAAACAAAATCGAAATAATAACTTTAATTAAGCATTCAACTTCAATTTATACCATTATTTATATATATATATATATATATATATTATAAAGACTATGTAAAAGATTTTTAGAAAACAAAAAAAATTTAAAAATAATAATAAAATAAAATAAATATATGCCTATATAATTATAATATAGGTAACAAAATATTTTTTCAAATTAATAATAAATTCAAAGCTTAGTCATTCAAATTAATTTTAAATCAAACCCAAGAACCAACTCAATCCCATAATTTTTCGTTCATTTCAACTCAATCTAATCCAAATAAATTAATAATCCAATCGATTGGGTTGGGAGTTCGGGTTATTTTCCCGTTGTTGAATTTTTGAACACCCTACTTTTAATGGGTTTAATTCCTTTTTAATTATCAAAAATACTATTTAAAACATAATACTTTGAGGGGAAATTACAAAGCTAGTCAAATAAAATAATTATAAATATAGTCATTTTTAAAAAAATTAACAACTATAATTACTGTATTAATGAGTATTTTCACCTACCTTCTTACAATAAAGTATTAATGAGATTATATTTGATTATATTTGTAATTATTTCGTGAGAATAACACATCTATTGCAATTTTTCTACTTTGGAACTATACTCAAAGATACTAGTGTGTGTGATCCGTGGAAAAATAAAAAATGGACAAACTTAAATTATACCAAACCATTCATCAATTTGATTTTTTAGAACCATATTGAATTATTCGGTTTGATATTTTAAAAAATAAAAATATATTGGTTCAGTTTTGATTCTTGATGAAGAACCAACAAAAAAAATTAAACTGAATCAAATGTATAAATACTAAGGAAAAAATATAAATATTGGTATTTTATTTAAATTTGATAGAAGACCAAAATTTAAAAACTCATGGTAAATATTGTGTAATATTTATGGATCTATTTAGCAAAATAAAATTCCTTAGAATTAAATTAAAAATGTGAAAAAAAAAAATCAAATTCTTATTGAAATTTAAACCCACCGATAGATAAAAAAAAAAAAAAATCAAATCAATAGTTTTGTTCAGGACATCAGTTTGGACACAATGCTTAAAAAATTGATGATATTGATTTGGTGTCGAGTTCGATACAATACTGATAAAACCTGAACCAAATAAGATGGTCATATAACGTACTGAGTCGGTTATTCGGGTGAATGCATTTAAGGATCTTACAAGGAAGACATGAGCGTGTTTCCAAGTCACATAAGGTTACTTACAGCC
>JBBMEG010000024.1:2381079-2413453 GCA_037832605.1 Cyclanthera cordifolia
AAAAATAACAAAGTATATGATCAAACCATTTCTATTGTTCGATTACAAAAACTAATTGGCATTATCCAGCACTAAAATTCAGCTATTTTAAACGAATCTGCTAACAGGTATCACTAGCTGAAGCGGCGGAGTTGGGTGAATTTTTCAGCCAACGTTCCGGCAGAGAGCAGCCGTTCACGGCGGCCTCCGCCACTACTTCCGACCTGAAAGAAGAGCTCGCAGTAGCTCAAACACGCATCCGAAAGCTCAAATCCAAGCAGCGAAATTCGAAGAAAATAATCGAGCAGTTAAAAGGTAAACTCGAAGAAAACAGAGCAATGTGGAGGAATGAAAGGAACGTGAAACTCGATAAATTAGACGATGAAATTAAAACCCATCAAAGAATAGAAACTATCAATGAAAATTTGACAAAAGAATTGGCAGAAATCAAAGCGAGAGCGAACAAATACAAGCAAGAACACGAGAAAGAAAAGAAAAACAGAGAGTTGTTGGAGGAAGTGTGTGCAGAGATGGCGAAGCAAATAGTGGGAGAGAAGAAAAAAATGGAAGCTTTGAAAAGGGAATCGATGAATTTATGTGAAGAAATAGAAGAAGAGAGAAACATGTTGCAAATGGCAGAGGTTTGGCGAGAAGAAAGAGTTCAAATGAAGCTGATTGATGCAAAGTTAGCCGTGGAAGAGAAGTACATTCAAATGAACAAACTCATCATCGATCTTGAAACCTTCATGATATCAAAGGGTGAGAAAGTGGACGAGATGGAGCTGAAGAAAGCTGAAACGATTCATGAAAATGCCAAATCACTCGACATTGAAGAAATCGAAGGGCTGTTTTACGAGCCGCAAACAGAGGATTTGAAAGAAGTGAATAGCAACTCAGTTGAAAAGGAGTGTGTTTCTGAAAACCCATTTGATGATTCTTCGAATAAGACAACGTCGAGTGAAGTAGGCGAGTTGAAGGAATCTGACTCAGTGAGTCAAAGGAATTTGCAGAACCCACATATCAAAAGAGGGACATATGGATGTATTGAATGGCCACGTGGGGTTCAGAAAAATTGCTTAAAGGTCAAGACTTTGGACGCTATGATTCAAACCCAAAAATCTCAATTGCGTCATGTTCTTAATCACAAAATGAACTGAATGTTTTTTTTAGAACTTACAAGTTAAGAAATGATTTGGAATTCAAATGACAACATTAATTTTGAAGACGAAAAGTTTGGAGTGGTTAAGTTATTCAAATCAGAACAAATTGCGTGCTTCTCTTCTCTTCCTTTACCATGTTATTAAAGTAAATTGACGATTAATTTACTAACTAAACAATGTTTGTATTCAAATTTCAAGATTACTTCAAATTATTACAAGGACGGTAGTCAAAAAAAAAAAAAATTTAATGTAATTTGGAACTTGTTTGGATTGAAATTTTAAAAATATTTAAAAATTATTATTTATAATGATATATATTTTAAGTATTTAGAATTAATGATAAGAGCCAAAACGTCGTTTTGATATATTTTTTTAAGAAAATATTTCATGAATAGAATTTCTAAATATTTAATTCAAATATCATATCATGGGTTATGTTTAGGTCGTGGAAAAGGTTGCGAAGGAAGAGAGTGGAAAAGGTTGCAAAGGAAGAGAATTTATCTATTTGTATTGTTTGACCTTCTTTTATTTCTTCTATTTCCTTACATTCCCTTTCCTTATTGAGATAAATGAAGAAAAAAAAAATTAATGATTGATGTGATGAAAATTAGTCATTCCTCGAGACTCTTCGTCGAGACCAAACATTCTCTAAAGGGTGTTTGTTTGAAAATTTGTAGAGTGTTTTTGTATGAAGAGTTTGTTTGAGTGTTTATAGATTTTGGTTTTTGTAAGAGTTTGTTTATTTGATTATTTTAGTGAAAGGTATACAATTAAATGCTTGTTTCATTGCCAAAAGAGCTATAGCTCAACGGCATTAGTGAACACCGAAGGCCTATAAGGTCTCGGATTCGAATCCCCCACCCCCAATTGTTGTAATCTCAAAAAATGCTTAAACTTGTTAATGAGATTTTTAATGAACTTCTAATTACTTCATTTTTTTGCTTTGTTAAACAAACTTTTGCTAAAATCCAACACCTTAATATTCCAATGTACTAGTTATAAAACGCCGCTAATTATATAAAGTAGGTCTAAATTTGGTCCGTTCAGTGGTTGATAGAGATGCGAGGATTAGGGGCTATGCTGTCAAAGGATGGGACACCCTTTCAATTTCTCAAGGGGAAAGATTCTCGATTACTTTTATGTTTTAACAGGCTCATCATCAATAATTTGATAGAATATTCTCTCATTTTTAAAACATATTAATTTCTAACTAAAATAATTTATTAACAAAACCCAGCCTTGCGTGCTACGAATATATTGGATTTTCTTTTTATTGTTGGTGTGAATGTATTATAAAATTGTTCATTAAAATAATTAGGAGGACAAAATCCAATTGAATTTTGATTGATTAAATCATAAAGTGTCTTTATTGTATTACTGTTTAAAAATTAAATATATTTGATTTAATTTCAAAATAAAACCTAGTGTATGTCTAGACTATAAAATTAGATGTGCAAGTGCCATCCAAGATTACTGTGCTTATACTGTAGCATATTGTATAAATTTAAAACAGCATATAAAAATGTGCTAATTTTTTAACTATAATATTAGATGAGTTAGTTCTCTTATTGTTAATTAATTTTGAGATCAAATATCAACCATTTATAATATATAAAAGAGAGTATATATTTGCCGGGATTTATCACAACGATCTTCTTTTTCTTTTTAATTGTTTATTCAAAACTTTTTTTTTTTGGGCAACTCAAATTGTAATTATAATTTGAAACAATCTCATATTATAATTAAAGGAAAAAAATAAGAGAAAATATGAGGACCAATATATTAACAGGAATGCCATGAATTAATGCATGATTAAAGATCATAACATATCTCCTTGAGATGGGGAGTGCTGTGCATAGGATTAAATTTGGCAGCTCCGCATTGGATACTTCCCTCTTACACCCAAAAAAATATAATTAATTTAATTAAATATATTTGTGTGGGTCCATTCATATGCTATTACGAAAACAAGGACCCAGCCACGCGTCCGAACCCACTCTTGTCCAATCAAAACGCACAGCTTGGTTCGGATATTGCCATTTCTTTACTGTCCCACTCATCATAATATTCTGTTCAGTGCTTCTCTTATGTAGCATAGCAACATTTACCCATTTAACTTCCTAATTATAATGTATGGTTTGCATTTATATAGGAAAAATAAATACTTTTTTAGTCTTTAGGTTTTAAGTTAAGTTTATGTTTTATATTTGTATTTTTAAATTAAATATTAGATATAATATTTCATAACGACTTAAGGTGAGAGTCATTCAAGCATTCTTAAAATAAGGTAATTGTTTCTTTTATTGTCAATTGGTTTTGAAATGTATACCCACACTTTCTAATATATTCTTATCGTTGAATTTTTTTAATTATATTCAACTATGGTTCATATAAGAGTATCGTATGATTTTTTTTTTTTTTTGAATTTAAAATTCAATTCAAAATCAAAATATTCACACTATGAGCGCATCCCTTAAAATTCAAAGTTAGTTCTTATCATTATAATTAATATTTCGTTATGTAATTAATGATTTTGTTATTGATGAGAGGTTGAGGGGGAAATATAGTTGATTTTAAAACATCGGTCTAAAACGTGGACCCACAATTACTTGTCGGTTGAGACGTCTGGGGACTGACTTCTTGTACACGAGGGATTAGTGGGCCCTATACCTCGCACGACCGCCGTAAACGTGGTTTTTATCATAAACTAAGGTAATAATCCTACGTCAATCTGGGTAGAAATGATTAATTGTTGAAGAATAAAACTATAAATAAAAAAAAAAAAAAGAAATAGTAATTAAAAATAAGGGAAGATTCCGGTTGCAGAGAAGCACATGACGCGCCTTCGACAGAGCGTGACAATTAGGACAAAATTAGAAGTTAATTATTGTATTTATCAAGTAATGATAGCTTTCGTTGCCGTCTTGTCATCTTATATTTACCACAAGCTTAGATTTGACAGAAATGCAGACAAAATGAACGCAAATTCAAATGAAATGCAACGAATGGAGGTTTGTTATATATACAACACATCCACCTACCGGACCAAATTCACGCCCCTTCTTATGGTTCTTAATTTCCCTTTTTTTTTTCTTTTTTTTTTAATCAAATAGGAGTCTCGATGGACTAATAGCTTTGTATGTTTACTCTTTAATAGATATTTTTTCGTTGTGGAGAAATTTGTTTCAATAATGGCTAAAGGTCGGAAATTGACGACAAGTCGGAGCGAGCGATTTCTCGGCAGCTGGAGCTACACTCATAGCCACGATTCCACCGGGACCGACTCGTCGGAACTGGGCGAAGAGGATGTGTGGCCAATAACGGATGCCGTCGTGTCAGACAGAGAGGAGGATTTCGGGGAAGAGAATTTGTCGGCTGGCGGCGACGGGAGTAATAATCACCGTCACGGTGGGATTCCTGTCAGTGGGGTTACACGGGATACAAGTGAGCGACACGTAGGCGGACTGTCGTTGGCGTTTGAAGACGCGGGGATGATGATGTCGGCGAGGATCGTGCACCAGTTTCGAGGAAACGACAGCGTGGCGTCTCCACGTGGGCGGCAGATGGCTGCGTCAGCGCCCGTGAACGTGCCGGATTGGAGCAAGATTCTCCGAGTGGACTCGGTGAACTCGCTACACGAGTTGGACGAGTCGGTTGATGACCGAGACTCGGAGGTGGTTCCACCGCATGAGTACTTGGACAGAAGCCGAAAGATGAACGCGACTTCCGTTTTCGTTGGTGTCGGTCGGACACTCAAGGGCCGTGACATGAGACGGGTTCGGGATGCGGTATGGAGCCAGACCGGGTTCGATGGCTGAAATTTTTAATTAAAATTCAATTGAATATTGTGAAAATGGAAATATTTTTTCTTCTTCATAGGTTGCTGTTGACCCGGTTTTATCGGGTTAACCCGGTGGCAACTCATCATGCCAGATTCCCAAGGAAGGTTTTTAAAAAAGTGAGAGTTGGCCTTGAGGCAACCTCACATTATGCAGCCATTGTCGTTCAATCTTAGTTTTTTTTTCTTTTCTTTTCTTTTTTTTTTAATTACGATGTTTAAAATTTCATTTTAATTTTTATACTTCCAATTTTATTCCATTCAGTCCATTTTAACTTTTGAATTTTAAGTTTATAATTGTTGTTCCAAAAGCGATTTATCAAAATCTTACCCATATTTTTAAAAATCAATTAAAAATTGAAAAACTTAAAAATAATTTTTAAATACTTTTAATTTATGACATTTATTTAAAAATTATTTATTTAGTTTTTGATTAAAAATTACAAATATTTTAAGTAGATAATTGATATAAATATAAGCTTACATTACAAAAAAAAAAAAAAAAAAAAAAATCAAATTTCAAATCAAACTTATAAACACATATTTTTAAATTTGTTTTATTTTAATTTTATAATTTTTTTGAGTAATTTTTCTTTAAAAGATTTAGAATTTATTATTAGTAGTCTTGAAACAATTATCCTAACGGTATGAATCAATATTAAACTTTGTTTCAAGATCAATATTTAATAAAAAACTATCTAAAGTTAAAATTAACTGGATTTCTTTTGGAGATTACAATATTAGAAATGGATATTCAAATCAGAGATCAAATAAATATGTATCTCTAATATTAATTGAGTTATGCTTATTTTCGCTATTGTGTGATAATTTAACTTAAACTAGTTTGTTTTAACGCCCATCCATTGGATGATGTATTATTGGTGGTTAGACGTCTACCGCAAACCACTTATATAATATTGAAAATCTTGGCAGGTGTGTAGGTCATCTCTCAACTTGGGCGCCAACACATGTGTCCACTAATTATTGTGTATTCTCTACATCAATCTCCCTTCCCTAATACTTTCTCTATTAATCCAAAAGTTCTTTCACTATCAATTACTGGATTGAATGCCTACCACACATCTATCAAATCTTAATTATTTTCTCACTTTGTTCATGTCCAGTATAAACTAATCAATTAATTACAAAGTAATTATTCTTTTAAGTGAATTATTATTCTTTTTAAGTTAATTATTTTTAAATTTTGATTAGTTTTTGTAAGTTTACAAATTTTGATTTTGACCTACAAAATCGGAGGCTGGTTAAAATAGAGCCTTAGCTGATTGCAGTCCAGTACATAAAACGGGTATATGGGTCGGGCTGTGCTTCTGGGTCATGAATTTGACCCAGCCTTACTAAAAGAATCTTAGTTTACGCGTGTCATTCTATATTCATGCAAACAATTTATTTTCAATTGCTTTTTCTTTTCTTCTGATTTGTTGGTTACATTAAAGTCCAAATGAGAATGACAAAACAATTAAAAAAGTATTTATCAATACATAACTTAAAAGACTAACAAAACTACAAAAGTGAATTGTGTGGTCTATGGAACCTATTGGTCACTGATTTTATTAGCCTTTAAACAATATATATATTTATATAGTGATGAATCACCCATCTTCGAAAACTACTAATAGTAGTGGATCGAACACGTGAAACTAGCGATGATAACAAATTATTGTCATAAATCGAACCTAGAATATTAAGAAAGAATACCTTAAGAACTCAAAATTTCAACAACTTGCGCCATCCTTGAATAGTCCACACAAATTTTTGTTCACTTATCATTAGAAAAATGATGATCATATTATGCCTCAAAAAAATAAAAGAAAAAAAAAAGGAAAAAAAAGATCGTATTCCTTTATAAATTTTTTAAATGTTTTGCATTTTTAATTAATATTAATATTTTTGAACTAAATTTAATTAATATTAAATCAAGATTTATTATAAAAACCAATTTAAAAATTTACTAAAACTTCATTTAGTTTTAAAATATTATAAAAAATATAATAATTAATATGAACAAACGTGAATATTTATAAACTAAAATGATTTTTGGATCAATTAGAAATTCAAATGAAAATAAATTTTAAAAGTGATATTTATTTACTATAATTTATTTAAACTCTTAAAAGCTAATTTTATTTCTGCATTAAAAAAAAAAATTAATTAATTTTATATAAATATCACATCATCCATAAATAATTTCTCTTTAACTAAACACATCCAAACAAATGTTATAATAATTAATTTAAAACTGGTTTGGTGGGCTTTTGGCCCACCGTTTTATCTTTTGTGGGCTTATTTGGCGCCTGGACTGCACGCGCCGAAATAACGCGCGTGATTTTTGTTTTTTTTTTTTTTAGTTTCAAACTTTGCTTTTCTCTTAAAATTTTTCCTTTTATGTCATTCGCTTCCTTTTAATATTTTTTTTTCCGTTTTTATCTTTAATATTTTTCTCTTATAATATTTGTCATTTGTTTTTTAAATATTTTATGTTATTTTCATATGATTTGTGAATGTTTATTCATTTAATTTATTCATTTTTATTCGAAAAAAGACGTACATAAATAATATATATTAATAAATGTGATTTCATTGTTTGTTGTTATTTCAGTTCAACATCAGCGTCATGAGTTCGATCCGTAAAATCGATATTAGCTCTCAATTTATTTGAGAGTAGTAGATGTCTTCAATGTATGGTTTGTTATCCCCTCCCCAACTTATACTAAAAAAAAAAATCTCTAAAATCTATTATTATTTACTTTATCATTTTCATCTCTAAAAATATATTCATCTTATTATTATTTTCATGGTTTTGTTTTAACGGTTAGTTTGATGTCTTAATTAGTAAAAAATGATGTTACAATGTTTCACCTAGTCGTCTTTTTAATTTATACGATATAATCAATAATTATTTTGAGTTATTCAACTTAATTCAATATAACAAAATTAATTACAATTTTTTTAATTTTAAATTATTAGTGAACTGAAATAAAATTCATTATAAATTTGCATATAAATAAAAAAACAAAATAGAAATAAACTTTCAAAATATTATTTAATGAATAAGGAAAACAAATTTAATTATAAATAATTTTATTTATAAAAAAATCTATATCTTGAAAAGAAAATTTTAAATCATTACATGCACATCATTATTTTTGTCATTTTCCTCTCCTCCAACATTTATTTATTATTCTTTTCTTTATATTAAAGATGCCTTCAACTACGATAGGAAGAGAAAAGAACAGAAAGAAAAATGAAGGGTTAGTAAATATGTGTTTAGAATGTAAGGTTGAGAAGAGATAAAAATTGATGTGATGTTAGTTTTTTTAGACGAGAAGGAATAATTATTGATTTGATGTGATTGAGATAATTAATATAATATGTTTAGTTGATTAGAAAAGAAATTTTTAAAAAAAATTATATTGAACCACACCCGTAACTCACCCTAACCCAACCCTCCGAATAATTATTTACTCTCACTTTTCCTTGCCTACCAAACAAGCCCTTACTAATTCTTTCGCATTTTCTCTACACATACTTTCGAAGTGAAGAACTAAAATCATATTTTATCTTAAAAAAGGAGAAAAAAAAAGTGTTTAGCCGCCAGCTCACCCTTAATTCTCTTCTCTCATTTTTCACACTCGCACGTCAACTTGAAGAACTCCCATCCCTGCGTTTTTTTCTTCTTCTTTTCCGTTCACCATAGTATCACCGGTCTTCGACGCGGCAGCACGCTTCTGTTTGTATAGGTGCGCGCTGCACGTGCGTGTTCTTCCGAAGCCCAGATCTGTTACATCTGTCGACTGCAGCGGCAATTCGCTCCATTTTCCGGCGTTTTCACGAAACTCGTATTGGTGTGGCTTTTATAGTCGGTGCTATTCTTTTTTTTTTCCTCCTAGTTGTAAACACGAGCTAATTTCTATTTCGGACTGTATTCAAGGTAATTTATAATCTATATCGAGATTCAGCTTGTTTTGGTGTTTGGAAGCTAATCCGATTGATTTTGCACTTGATTTTTTGAACACCCATTACGTTTGGAGGCTATATTCTTGAGATTGGAATAGTTTGGCATCAAAAACCGCAAGCGTAGGTACGTTTAGTAAGTTTCAAGTGCTGAATTTCGTTTTTAATCAATAGGAACACTTGAATGTCTTAAGTTAAACACTAGTCTTTTGGACCGTTGTGTAGTTTTGGATCGAGTATTTGTGGTTTGAGGTTGGCGTTGATTGTTGGTGTATTTGGGTTGACTTGAAGGATATTTTTGAAGTTTCTGGCATAAATTGTGGCAAGGGATTTTACACTTTCCTCATTGACACTCTCTGATTAGACAATGGGTTGCTGGAGCAGCACGCAGAGGGCTCCAACATCAGGAGTTAATGGCTTTGATTCGGCGGCGACCGGTATTGCAACCAGAGGTCCATATCAATCTTACCAACCTAATCATCAGCCTCAGTCCACTGTCCCGGCTCAGAAGCAAATCCAATCTAACATAAATCAGCCTCAGCCTCAGCCTCAGCCTCAGCCTCAGCCACCGTCAACTGCGGGGCCTCCGCCTTCTGCCTTGCGGAAACCTGCAGTAGCTACTCCTAGAACAGCACAAAATTACCCAGAAACCATTCTGGGTAGACCCTATGATGATATTAAGAAACACTATACTCTTGGAAAAGAATTGGGTAGAGGTCAATTTGGTATTACCTATTTGTGTACTGAGATTTGCACTGGCCAACCTTACGCCTGCAAATCTATTCTCAAACGGAAACTTATTAGTAAGAGTGACAAGGATGACATGAAGAGGGAAATTCTGATTCTACAGCATCTTTCTGGACAGCCAAACATTGTTGAGTTCAAAGGGGCTTATGAGGATAGATATTCTGTTCATCTGGTGATGGAACTTTGTGCTGGTGGGGAGCTTTTTGATAGGATTATTGCGCAGGGTCAGTACTCTGAGAAAGCTGCTGCTGAGATTTGTCGTGCCATTGTGAATGTTGTTCAAATATGCCATTTTATGGGGGTTTTGCATCGTGATCTCAAGCCTGAGAACTTCTTGTTGTCTAGCAAGAAAGAGGGAGCAATGCTGAAGGCAACTGACTTTGGACTGTCTGTTTTCATTGAAAAAGGTTCGCCCTTTTCTTTTCTTTTTCCTCTTTGGCTGTAGTTTCTGAACTATAAGCAATAGTCTTTCAACTTGCCGAGAATATATAATTACACTTTTTTATGTGGAATATGCACCCCAAATGGATAAATATTGTACTGCATTTGTTGCAGTTGAATGTATATTTTATGTAGTGACCACAGAAATTTGGCTTCAACTTATTCTGGCGCCACATGGCTCAACGGACACCTTGTGAATGAGGATTTTCACCATCACTAAATTCCAGCTTTTTGTACCTTTCATTGGACAAGTTTCAGAAATTAAATAGATTTACAGTCTGCCCTGCTTTTTAGGTTATATGATCATCATGTGTCCCTTTCTCCCGACTCTGGGGCAAAGCAGAGATCAGAAACTGATGATTAACAAAGATAACGGTGATTTTATCTTGGGATATATAATTTGGCCGATACTTCGGTTGTAGATATATTGCCCGTCAAAATTAGTGATTTGGCATCTCTTAATGGAATTTGATTGTAGGTTTCATTCTATTTTCCGCCTCTTTCTTTCGTTTTAATTCTCTGTATGTGAAGCAGCTTTTATTAGTATCCCACTCTCATATCTTACTTGAAGAAATGAAAACTCTTTGATAATTTAGGGATCCTTGTGATAATTAATGTGTTTTGGATCTAATCTCAGATAAAGTGTACCGCGACATAGTTGGTAGTGCTTACTATGTAGCTCCTGAAGTATTGCGGCGAAATTATGGGAAGGAGATTGATATTTGGAGTGCTGGAGTAATTTTGTATATCCTGCTTAGTGGTGTACCTCCATTTTGGGCAGGTAAAGAGCTACGATAATATTTAAAAGAAAGCTCATTTTCTTATCTTACCATAGCTTCAATGTGCAAAAATGACAGAAAATGAGAAAGGAATATTCGATGCTGTACTGCAAGGAGAGATTGATTTTGCAAGTGCACCGTGGCCAACAATATCCGAAAGTGCTAAAGATCTTGTGAGGAAAATGCTGACACAGGATCCGAGGAAGAGAATTACTCCTGCACAAGTTCTAGGTATCAACCAACCGTTCTCTATATGTGTTAGAAAAATTTTGAATTCACATTTGGCTCTCTTGGTTTTCTACAAGGTTGCTACCAGAAAATATATTTTTTATTGAGAAGTTTCTTTTTCTAATAGGGTGTCTTATTTGGCCTAACATTATTTACGAACTGGAAGAAGGGAGCTAAGCAACTGCTATTTTCACTTTTCAGTTTCCCAATTAGGAACTTGAAATATATATAAATATATATTTATAATATAAAATTTATTTTCTAACCTGGGGAAATAACTTAATTCTATCAATCTTCATCTCAGCTTCCAATATATCTAGACTAATGTTATTAGTTGTGTGCGAGGCTGACACTTTATTCTTCATCCAGAACATCCATGGATCAGAGAAGGTGGAGAAGCATCAGATAAGCCAATAGATAGCGCAGTTCTGTCTAGAATGAAGCAATTCCGGGCAATGAATAAGCTGAAGAAGCTTGCTTTAAAGGTAATTAATAAATTAATCATTACTCCATTTCTTGTCAACAATAGAATAAGTTAATTAACTATCTTGTAGAAGACATGTTGTCTTGCTTTCTAGAACCAGCATTGATGAAAGTTTCGATTTTCTAATGGAACATGATTGATGCACATTGCATTTATTTGTGCGCATTGAAAATCTAAAGATATTTGATGTAATATATTCCCTCTCATGGGCTAAGGACACCATTCCCCAGCACATTATGACGATGTTGCTAGTGGCTTTGCATTTTGACCAGTCTTTGAGTAAATTCCCCACGTTAAATAAGCAGTCTTGGAGCTGCTTAACTTTCAATTCCGATGTATCAAAATGTTTATTGAACTTGTTAAGTTTTTGTCCATTTGTGTAAATAATGTATTTTCATAAATTTTCCCCATCGTTTCCTTTGGCATTAGAAGGAGCCTTGTTCTTGTATACTTCTATGTAAACTCTTTGTCGTTCATGCATCTCAGGTCATTGCAGAAAACTTATCTGCAGAAGAAATCAAAGGCCTTAAAGCAATGTTTGCGAACATAGATACCGACAATAGTGGCACAATCACCTATGAAGAATTGAAGACAGGTTTAGCTCGGCTTGGCTCACGGCTTTCAGAGGCTGAAGTGAAGCAACTAATGGAAGCTGTAAGTAAATACTTACCTCCAATGCTAATCATTCGTTTTTGCCTAAGAATTCTCTCATAGCAAGGTAAAAACTTTTCAGGCTGATGTTGATGGAAATGGATCGATAGACTACATTGAGTTTATCTCTGCAACCAT
Organism: Cyclanthera cordifolia; assembly: GCA_037832605.1. NCBI lineage: Eukaryota > Viridiplantae > Streptophyta > Magnoliopsida > Cucurbitales > Cucurbitaceae > Cyclanthera > Cyclanthera cordifolia. Next base: position 2,393,497 of record JBBMEG010000024.1, read on the forward strand.
GCATAGGCACAGACTAGAAAGAGATGAACACTTGTACAAAGCATTTCAGTTTTTTGACAAGGATAGCAGTGGGTATGTAAAAAAATTTCCAAACCCTCTAGATAGATGCCATTCACAAAAGTCAAACATGTCGATATGTAATTTAAGTTGATGCATACAATGTTGAGAACTTCATCAGTTTGATACGACCTTGAATATATGGCTTCCCATTACTGAGTTTTACTACTGTTCTGATAACAGGTACATTACAAAAGATGAATTGGAGACGGCTATGAAGGATTATGGCATGGGTGATGAAGCCAGCATCAAGGAAATCATCTCTGAGGTTGACACAGATAATGTGAGTTGATTCAAGTTTTTAAAAATGACCCTTTTCAGTAGGCATATTATCGATTTTCATCTCGTTCTTCTTTCCATCTATAGGATGGTAGAATCAACTACCAGGAATTTTGCGCAATGATGAGAAGTGGAACAACACAACCAGGGAAACTCTTTTAATTTTGACTTTGAAGCAGTGTGTATTATAATATGAATGAGTTGTTCCGACTTGGAACTGTCTTATATGCCAGGACCTCTAAAATTCAGACGTTCTCAAAAACTCTTCTTCTCCCTTTAGATCTCTCAGCTTGAGAGAGTAGTACTTTTCAAGAAGAAATAGAGGTAATTTTTGTGTATATGTAGAAATTCTTGCCCTTTTTCAGTTCTGTTTGTTTGTTTAACTGTTGGTTAGAAACGACCATTCGAAGAAATTAGTATTTGTCAAAATAAGTACTCCCCATGATCTGATGACTCATAGGCAAACACATAAGGAAGAATAAACCCAGTTGACTTATTGGTTAAATAGGATTTTAGAAATATAATTGCACTTTCTTAAAAATTAGAAAGTTATTATTTATTTTTTTTGACTGTTTGTTTGAGTGTTTTATAGAACTATTAAAAACGAGTTTTTATACGCACTCTTTAAACACCTTATATTAATAAACTATTATTATGATTTCTTCACTAAAATCACTCCAAATAATTTTACATTTCTAATCGGTTCACAATTATTTATCCAAACACCTCCAATTGCTTGATAGGTGTTTGGTCATCTCGTGACAATAGCCACATAAATCTAGCATATTGCTAGATAAATGCTATATTTTGAGTTTTGCAGTGCATCGGTGTAACCATGGCAGTGTTAAAGAAATGTCACGCGGCTTAAGAACTTTGCACAATTGTTCATTGTATCCTTTATCAAGATGTCATCATCTCTAAAAAAAAAAAAAAGAAAAAAAAAGAATTTTCTGATGCAATATTCTGTTACACAATCAAATATGCCATCACGTCCCAATAATATCAGATAAATAAGCTCTGTTTATAGATAATTCTACAATCTATCTTAAATGACATTGCACAATAATGCAACTTTAGACAATTGCTCGCATGAACTCTTCCATACAAAATCCCTCTAAAGAACAGTCAATTTTTTCATCGATCTTGATCTTAAACAACTTCAAAATCATAACAAGCTGATCAAGGCTTCTGCAGCTTTGGGGATTCGAATATGACATTATCATATTGCTTCCATAATTCATCTAGATTCATGTAGGAAGCAATTCCTCAACTATTCTGTTAAATCTTTTTGCATCGAACATCCGCAACAAGATGGCGAATGTGTGGAGCATACCATTTTACTCTCTCGACATGTTCTACCGAGACATCCCAACAATGTCCTGAAATAGAAAACCATCCGAGTCAAGTACCTGATCAGATGATATTTATAGTTGCAAGTGAAGATAGAAATAAGAAATAAGAAACCTTCAGAGTTAGCAATTTCAGTTATTGCGTGTAGGAGGTGTTGAGTCCACAGTTTTTCGTCTGAGTCCTTCACATTATCATGCACATGTAGTGTTCCACCTTCACTTCTGCGTATTCAGTTTCAGCAATTAATACCATTTTTTTAATAACACATGAATAGAAGTTTTGGCCATTATGTATTCAGTGCATCCACACCTGCCCCGATGCCTAGGCTCGAGAGATTATATAAAGTTTTATTAATTAAGATCACTTGTGAGTTTTTGAAATTTTGAACTTCCAAGAGAGCATGTTTTGGAGGACCTCGTACTTCTATCAACGAGGCCGCCTCTTGAAGATAACAATTAATACAATTATCGAAGATGAAGTAACAAAAAGTACTGAGCGTCATTAAAAAAAAATGAAGTCTCCATTCAAAGCATTTTCAACTTTTGAGAACATCAACTGCTTCAGGAGGTGAAAAGCCATTTCTAGATCAGATAGTCAACTAATAAACTGAAATATTTAGTTACAAAATATCACCTCAATGCCCTAACAGCAGTCGCCCAGCTACCCTCACTTGTTGGCAGGAGACCGAGGCAAACCCGATCAGCCACTCCCTGAACATAACAACAAAATCCAATACGGTGCAGTATTAAATTTCCTTCCAAAGCAGCGCATCAGACCTTACAAATCCATTGCTATCTCTCATCCTATAACGAGTGCTTTAAAAGTTCAAAGAACACTAAGGTGCAATCACAATTATTAGGCGCACCAAAAGACACTGACATTTTACTTAAGACGCATTTATTAAAAAAACAAGTGTTCAATAAAAAAACCTTTTCATGAAAAGGAATGAAGTTTTAACTAAGAATGCTCTATAAAATACGAATAAAACTCAACTATTAACCTTGATTTCATGAAAAGAAATAAAGTTTACTTAAAAATAATACAGAAAATATAAATAAGATTCAACTACTAATCCTCATTTCAAGAAAAGAAATGAAGTGTAAATAAAGAATAACATATCAAACATATGTAACATTCAATAATTAACTTTTGAATATAGTATTGTGGAGAAGAATTCACAACTGATGGTGTGGATGGAGAATTAGAGAATGTGTAGTCGGGAAGCGGAAGAATATGAATTGAATAAGTGAAGAAAAAAAAAAAAGGGAAAGAAAGTGAATGTTGAGAATGTAAGTCTAAGATAAGGTTGGATGCGAGTTTACTTGATTACTCAGCAATTTTGATTGAAATAAGATGTAATCATGTACAATAAATTAACTTAGACAATGATATCTTTTCATCTTTAATAGGTTGAGAAAGCCCATAATGCAGTTTAAACACATGACATCTAAGTCTAATTAATACAGTTTAGCAATAATGCAATGTTGAATTCAGAAAGTAGATTCTATAGAGCTGAACAAACTACCTTAGGTGCTGTCTCCCGGTTATCTCCTTCAAGAACGACACAACGATTGGTCACACAATTAGCTTGTAAATTACGTTTAAGTGCTTCAATAGCATGAGGATTCCACTCACAAGCATAGACCAGCTTTGCTTTAGCCCTGATCAATCAATGGCACATCTCAATTCAATTCCTTACATTAGATAGATAGGAACCTAAGTTAAGAAATGATAAAAATGTTGAAAAAGCGTTTGTCCATACTTGAATTCTTTTTAAACAAAAAAAAAAACCATATATGAAAAAAAAAACTACTGCTCAAGGATACAAGCTTCACAAGGGAGCAAATAATAATTCATTTCAAGAGCAAGCATGGGAAAATTTATTTATGTGTTTTATGTGTCAATAACCTATGGAGTTCTATAAGGGAAAAATGATTTGGTCCAATTTTTTACTTCACGCAAACGGTCAAGAGGTGCAACTTCCCTAACTTTTTGAGATTGACGATTAACACTAATTGTGGGAAGGGGAATGAGAATGATTATGGGAGCAATGAGAATTAGGGGGAGAATGAGAAAGAGAATGATTATTTGTGTTTGGGGTGAAGAAAATGATTAGGAAGAGAATGATTAATTGTGTTTGGGATGAAAGGATGATAATGAGAAAAATAAAATAATAAATATGATGTGAGTGAGAGATAATTATGAGAAGAATAAAAAGTTGTTACAGGAAGAATAGAAAGTAATTAGGAGAATAAAAAGGTAATTTTGAGAAAACATGATTATGGGAGAAATGATTCTCGGTGACCCAAACACCGAGAATCATCCCCTTTCCCATTCTCCCCATTCATCAAGGGTGGCCCAAATACACCCCAACACAATTCAGATGATAGATAACAAGCAATTGAAAACATTGTCATGAATTTGAAGAGAACGGAATAGAAGGAAGAAAGAAAGTGTAGTACGTACCCCACAAGAAATGGCAACACAAAATATCCAATTCCAGCAAATAAATCCACAATGGTTTCCTCTTTACAGTCCAGATGGGCCATCCGCAGCTTCTCAGAAAGATTTCCCCACGAAAACATGCACTTAGTGGCATCGAAAGAGTAAGTTATTCCATTTTCTCGATGGTCAGCCCAACCATTATCTCCCACTAGGATCTCTAAGTTACTATCCCTTGTACCAGTCGAAGCAACTCTTCCCTGACAAAATATATAAATTCAAGGAGGAAAGATAAGTTAGTTTCAAATCTTCTACACCTCGTTTGATAATCATTTCGTTTTTTTATTTTGGTGTTTGAAATTTATGCCTACAACGATTACTTTAATGCATAGTTTTCATGACTTTGATGTCTACATCTTACCTGTGTTTTAAATACAAAACCAAAATTTAAAAACTAAAAAAAATAGCTTCCAAATACTTGTTTTGTTTTATGAAATTTGGTTGGGATTCATAAACTTACCTAAATAAAAGATGAGACATATGTAGAGAATTGAGATAAATTTAGACTTAAATTTTAAAAACAAAATGTTTATCAAACAAGGTCTTAGGAGTTCAAATTGTGTTCTAAAAGTCATTTACGGATGGAAAAGCAAATAAAAGGATTATCTGCAGAACAATTAATGTTTTGCACTAATGATATCGTCTGAATCTTTTTTCCTGGCAATATAATTATTAAACCCTTATTTGATAACCATTTGATTTTTTTCCATTTTTGAAAATTGTGCTGGTTTTCTCATCATTTCTGATTTACTTTTCTCAATTTAACACTTGAATTCTTAGCTAAATTATAATAACAAAAACAAGTTTTTGGTTACTTCTTTATTTTACCTATTAAGACTTTGCTTGGTTCTTGGTTTTTAATAAATTAGGTATTAAGTAGATAACAAAAGAAAGGAAGTTAATGTTCAAAAATGATTCTCAAAGGAGACTAACTAATTTTATTTTCAACCTTAGAAGGTCCAGCTAAAGTTAGCTGGCCAAACAGAGGTTACATGTTCGAAACTTCTCCCCAAAATGTTGTTGAATTAAAAAAACAAACAAACAAAAGCCATATGCTTTATTGCCCATAACGAAACTTACTTGACGAGCAAGACGACAGGTACCAAGTGATTCAGCAACCAAAGGCCAAAGTTCCTCCCCAATAGTGTCCCATGTAGGATCCTTAAACGACGTGATTGGAAGCACCACAATATCCCCGAGTCGCTCCCATCTGAGAAAGCAAATAGATTTAACTTTTAGTAAGAAGAAATTCAACAAAATCATATCCACTCAAAGTATTAGCATGATTCTCAGATATCTTTTAAAGCCTTTCTAACAGGAAAGACACGTTCTTACCCTTTTCTACAATTATGATGCCATACCAAACCTGTAATATTTACACACCAATTTGAAATATTGAAACAAAAATACAGAAAATAAGCCAATTTGAAAGATATGAGGGCGGATGAAAAAGAAAACCACACACGCACGCGCGCACCTTGTTGGCAGGTCCTCCAAGAGTCCTTCAGATAAGCCATTATGCTTTAGCAAAGAGGACACTGCTTCAGTCATCTTTTTATAAGGAGATTTGGCTGCTGTTTTTATGTCAACAACTTCATCCACCAGTTTAATTGCATCACATTTCTCTAAAATTTTCAAAGCCTTTAAGTAAGAGCATTTACTTGGGGCTCCTTGCCAACTTGCAAGTTCAGATACATGAAAGTCATTCTCCAGTTCAGGTTGATCTCTCCACCAGGTCTGCTTTTCATCAAATGCATCACAAAATTTTCCGTTGACTGGAAAGCAAATATGTGTTCCGCTACCTCGTGAAGAAACCTTTCTATTCAGATCCAGCCATCCAAAACTCTTCAAAATATCTTTCCCTAATTTAGCATACTTTTTTTCAATTTTTAAAACCCAATACAAGACACCTTCCGTTTGTTCATGGGAATTGGATTTATCACTATCAATATTAAAACCAGCCACTTTATTGCAACTTCGAGCATTGTCACTGAGCAGACATTCAGGATCTCTGTTCTCCTTCTCCAACTCTTCAATTGGATGAGTTGCAGGCTGCTCTATGATTCCTAGATGCCCTAAACTAACCTCTGAAAATATCAATGGATGCAATCTAATTTTCATTGGCGCACTAAAAGTCGTCCCAAATGCATAACAGGATGCCCCACCACCAACTAGAACAAGATCGTCACCAACAACATTGGCTGTGCTGCGTACAAATAATTCCTTGCCAGTACAATATAGGGACACATGCCTCCAGAAACGATGTTTCAAATCAAGAAATGCCAACTCTTGATAGTTTTGTGTCACAGGGCAGCCTCCAATGATTCCAATATAATCCTTGTATACAAACATTGCATGTGAGAACCTTGGATTAGGAGTTCTCCCAGCTATATTTTCTTTCTTCCAATAACAAGCCTTAGTATTAAAAGAATACAGGTCTCCAAGAGTTTTGTCCCCGTCATACCCCCCAAACATATAAATATGCGATCCATACGACACCATTGAGTGTGAATGACGGCCACATGGCTGTTCACCACCAGCCAGTATTTCTTTCCACTGACAACTATCTGCATCGAGGACAATCAAGGAAGACGAAACTCTGTCGTTCTCAAGTCCACCAAACACATAAATCTTTGATCCTACTGCTGCTGCAGCATGCCGGTGCCTGTATGGTAGTTATAAATGATAATAATAGGTAAGAGGTAAAATTTGTGTATCAAATATCCATCCCTTAAGTGACCTGTTGTATTAGAAATGGAAAGAACCACAAACAATGACAAAAAGGCACAAAGACGACAAGGTAACAAGACTTCACCTGGGTGAAAAAGGGCTACCAGTGCATTTTAGTAACGTCCATTTTTCCTGGGTGATACTGAAGACCCATACGTCATTCATAATACATGTAGGATCTGTCCTGCCACCGATAACGTAAAGGCGGTCTCCAACCAAAGATGAAGTGTGACCCAAACGAGGAGATGGACTATCCTCTACATTGACTGTCTGCAATGTGCATGACATCAAATCAAGTTGTAATAAATCATTTCTTCTAGCATGTCTGCCCAAGCCTCCAAAACCACCAAATGCAACAACTTTATTGTTGATAGTACTGGCCGAGTGTCCCCATAGAAAAATTTTCCCCATAGGTTCTCCAGCAATGTCCATCTGTTCAACAGATAAACTATAACTGATTGGTTCAGATGATCCTGTCAATGATTCAAAGACTCAGACTTGCTTTCAGATAAAAAGGAAAGGAGTCCTGCAATTACAAAATATCAGTAATAGTCAATACTATTCGGACTAGAATCAATACACTTAATCGCATCATATGTCTAAAGAATGTTGTCCATTTTTCATTGAAGTTGATTTTTTGTTTGTCCAAAGGTAAAGAGATTCTTTATCTGTTATTTGAAACACATATTGTTATTTGATAACCGGGAATCGGAACTTCCCCACATTACATATACAGAGCACCTGTCTTCTTCCAAGGCACAACCACGAAAGAAAACAAGAGATTTTATGATTAAACTTACTGGTCGATTTCAAACCAAGAACCTTCAAGGAAGCCTAGCCTCTACCAACGAGACTGCCCTTATGAACTCTTTCAAACACATAATAATTATATCATATGAAACTATTCATAAAGCTCTTTATTAACATATCTTTCTGATAGTTTAAATGAACAAATTAATCACCAACAGTTACAATTACAAATTTCTCTCAAACACCAAACACCAAACACCAAAATATAAACTTTAGTTATAGGTACCCTTTAGTAGTGATCCAATTACCAGAATCGGCATTCCTGTTCCCGCCTTCCAGCACTGCACAATCCTCATCCTCGGCACAACTATGTCCCCTGCTATCAAGCAAATCATTTACATCCTCCACTTCCTTCCTCAATGGCATTCCTTGATTTTTCTGAGAAACATTAGAAATCACAGAAACATTACTTTGCAATGCCTTCAGAAACCCATCTGTTCTCTTCTTATTGGCCACCATCTTCTCATTTGCTATATCGACAAGGTATCGAACATACTCAGGCAAGACCATAATCTTTTCGGAAGTCCCCAACGGCACCTCCATCCGAATTGAACAGCGAATTGCAATTATCACACGTTTGCTAGCACTGGTAATGCCCGATTCTCTGAACCCACATGATATAGCAGTGGAAACAAGAGCCTGAGCAGATTCAAGATCTTTGCATTCAACTGCTATGATCAGAGGTTCAAACCTGAACACGAGCTCAGATAAATCCCCATTAGTTGATGGAGAAGGGAAGAGGAGGTCGATTACCGAGTTGGGTTCGGCAAACTCATGACTAACGAACAGCCAAGAACCGCCAAGGGCTTTCTTCTTCGGCTTCGCGGCGGCGGCTGCGGCAGAGTTGGTAGAGATTGGTTGAGAGAGAATAGAAATACGACCCGAGCAGGAACTTGTAGTGAAGTAAGATGGGTGAGTGTTGAGAGTGTTGATGAGAGGAATTATTGGAGTATCCAAGCTTCCCTTTGGTGATTTATCCGTCTCAGTTGAGCCCAGCGACGCCATTGTCGCAGCTTTTCTCCTCTCAAATTCCATTCTCTCGGATTCTTTCAAAAGCCTTCCCCAAAATCTCAACAACAGAGGAAAACGGCGAGCGATGAAGATTGAAGAAGCGAAATTGGTTCGCCCTTGAACTGGGCCAATGGCCCGTGTATCCATTCAGACATGGGCTGGCTGAAGCCCATTCCATTTACTCTCTTCGTCACTTTTCTTGATGGAATCGAAACGCTTAGCCGTATGTTTCCCTAACCCTTTTCGCCTCTAATTTCTTCATACCAGAACCAAAGCTCCAAAATGTACAAAAAACCAAAGTTAAACGCTTCAGAAAGAGAATTTAAACACGATTTAGCAGACCCACTAATCTGAATCGGTGCTCGAGAAGGTCGTCCATTAAAGATCATGGCTTGCTCGAACTTGTCAATGTGGGTATGCTCAAAACCTTCTTCATCCGGCACCTCTCTTTCTTTTCAGCCTTTTAACCCTTTTCAAGTTCATTCGCCAGGCTCTGTCTTGCGATCGAAATCCTTGGCGCCGATTCATTGCGGCCTCCGCGAACTCCGGCAACGAATCGATTCGGTGAAGAGCACCCAGAAAATTACTGAGGCTATGAAGCTTGTAGCTGCTGCCAAAGTGCGCAGAGCTCAAGAAGCTGTTGTTAACGGAAGACCATTTTCAGAATCTCTAGTTGAAATTCTTTACAACATCAACGATCAACTTCAAACCGAAGATATAGATGTTCCTCTGACAAAAGTCCGCCCGGTCAAGAAACTCGCTTTGATAGTTATCACAGGGGATCGAGGTCTCTGCGGCAGTTTCAATAACATGATCATCAAGAAGGCAGAATCCAGAATCGCAGAATTAAAGACCCTTGGACTTGATTACACAATTATTAGCGTTGGTAAGAAGGGGAATTCATATTTCCATCGCCGACCTTACATTCCAGTACTTAGATTTCTTGAGAGTGGTTCATTTCCCACAGTTAAAGAAGCTCAAGCCATTGCAGACTATGTTTTTTCCCTGTTTATAAGTGAAGAGGTCGACAAAGTTGAGCTTCTATACACCAAATTCGTGTCATTGGTAAAATCCGACCCCGTGATCCAAACTTTGCTTCCATTGTCACCAAAAGGAGAAATTTGTGATACAAATGGTGTTTGTGTCGATGCTCCAGAGGACGAGTTCTTCAGATTGACCACAAAACAAGGAAAATTGACCGTAGAGAGAGATGCTATGAAGATAAAAACCTCAGATTTCTCTCCAATTTTGCAGTTTGAGCAGGACCCAGTTCAGATTCTTGATGCTTTGTTGCCTCTCTATTTGAACAGCCAAATTTTGAGGTCATTACAGGAGTCATTAGCTAGTGAACTTGCAGCCAGAATGAGTTCCATGAGTAATGCAACTGATAGTGCAAGCGAGTTGAAGAAGACGCTCTCTATTGTGTACAACAGACAGCGCCAAGCCAAAATTACCGGCGAGATTTTGGAGATTGTTGCTGGTGCCAACGCTTTGACTTGAGTCAATTATCAGGTCACTTTAAGGTATTTTTCACTGAGAATTCATTGAACTATGCCCGTCTTAAGAACTATAACATATTTAACAAATCAGACTAATTCCACTGTAAACCGGTGCAATGAGGCAATGGTGCGATGTATCTTTTTGAATCTGTGATTGTTTGAAGTTCTTTCAGTATTTTGCACTTTTTGGTGCAGTTATTGCAATAGGACATGTTTGGTGTTGTGGAAAGAAATGAAAAGAGAAGTGAAGTGATCTATTCTTATTGTTTTGATCCATGAGTTATATCTCATCAATCATAAATTTTTTCTTACTTTTTCGAGTGTGCTTGATTTTATATAAAATAAACGTAAACTAGAGCAAACTTGCATGAGTTCGAATCTCAATTCTCACGCCCATTGTTGTAAACTAAAAGGAATATATACAAAATCAACTTATATTTGGGCCTTTTGGCCTTATGGAGTACCGCAGTTCATCTAAACTCTGTATGTTATGTCCCGTTTCCTTTTAATTTCTGTTTTTGTGTGCTTCTTCAAGCCATATTCCTGAAGTAGAGACATCTCTAATGTCAAATGTTAACCAGTCAGTGACTCGGGTTGCTTTAATCTGCATTCTACTACAATGCAAGCCAATTAGAGTAAGAAACGAGAAAGATCATTGTAATCTTAACTAGTATAAATCAGGTTACCATGTTGTTATTGGTTTACTTTTAAAACTTATAGTTTTTCTTATTTATATTTTACGATTGTTTTTTAAACCTTGATCATCCTCAAGAGGTGGTGCAGTGGTCGAAAACTTGAGTTTTGAAAGTGTGTTCCTCTCAAGATTCCAGGTCAGAGAGCCACCTGTGACATTAATTTGTAGACACCTCTAGTATTTTTATTCTTTTCTCGCAAAGCTTCACTTAAGGATGAACGTGATTATTCTAAGTATAATGGAGCAAAACTTCGATTTTTCGGATTTCAAAAAAAAAAACATATCACAATTAAAAAATAATAATTAAAGTCGATTTGCAAAACTGTTTAATTTTGAAATTTTATTTAGGATCAAATACTTCCGTAAGGAAATATAACAATCATTGTGTTGAAATGCAGTTAAAACAAGTTTAAATTTTAAAAACAAAAAAAGCACAAGAAATGCGGTTAAAACAAGTTTAAATTTCAAAAACAAAAAATAAGCCACGATCATGAAAAGAATGCAAACATATGTTTGGTACAAGTTTGTTAGTTCTAGGAATATAATAAGAGCTAAAAAGTTTATTAGATCAACCTCTGAAGTCTACATTTTAGATGGAGACGGTGGATTTATTAACAAGAGTTAGATTTTTATCAGTATGCATGGAGGGTTTTGGGAAGAATTCAAAAGCATATTCATATGTTTGCAGATGAGATTTGAAGCCTTCGCCCATGAACCACATGCAACCAACCCTTGAACAATTCTCCAAGGAGAACTGGGTTGAGGAGATGTAATCAAAAAGTCGAGGCAAGCAACCTTTTGAGCAGAAAGGTATAAGTAGAAGAAGTTCGATCTTCCAAAAGTCTGTTGAATCAAGTAGAAAGTCATGAGTTCGGGTCCATGTCAACTCATTTCCACGATACTATCTTAGCTTAGCTTGATACTACTCGGATATAAATAATTAAACCATTGGAGTGTGCTGAGGTGTTGTACTACAGGTCTTCTGTAGAATTTATTAATTGTTATCTATCATTAAGATTTATTGCTGTTTCATATAATGCTAACATCTTGTCTATCCAAATTTGTTAATAATAGTAATACTATTTATACTGGAAGTTGAATGAAACAACCATTGATGATGAAAAGAATGGCAATTAATTACTCTCTTTTCTTTCTGTCTAAGTATACAATGAACAAACGCCTCTACTTTGTCGGTAAAACTCTTTTTCTGTCATTAAACATAAATAACCAAAAATGTAGAAATGAAAGAGAATGAATGAATGGACAAAAAAAAGAAAAAAAAAGAAGAAGCTTGCGTCTGATATTATCTTTACTTATTCAAAGTATTTCCTTTTTCCCCATGACAGATAAAGGTTTTCATTATCTTAATGATTGTCACTCTCTTTTGAGTTTGATTTTTTTTATTTACCTACCCCCCATTGTATGATTTTGAATTCTTTACCTGTAACACTTTGAGAGTTCCATTTTCTAAACCTTATTAGATTATTTGAATTCGAATCTAAGTTAGGTGCATCATGCCTCGTCTCCCTTTGTATCACGTTGATTAATTTAAAGGGAAGGCTCTTTATCCACACATACAGAAAGACTAGGATTTAGGGATTATCGTAGTAACTATTTCCTGCGCTTATAATGCATGCAGCAGGAAATAGTTATAGAAAGAACAACCACGTGTGTTTGGAGCGTAGAGAATAATTATGAATATTATATAATTATTGAAAAGTAGTTATAAGTAAAACGAGATTATATAACGAAAGAATAGTGATTATGAGCTGAATAGTTGTTGATAAATCAGGCTGAGCAATTCTAGGGACGGGCGTGGTTACCCCGGATATAGTGGAGCGAAGCTTCGATTTTCCGGTTTCAAAAAAAAAAAAATCAGGCTGAGCAATTCTTATTCTCCTCTCGAACGGTGCTAAGCATTAGGAAGATGATGTTCAATTGAATGAGAAAACGACAGCCAATAAAATGATTTAAGAAATCAGCCTGAAAACGTTAAAAAACTAGTTTGATAGTTTGGCAAAAACCGAGGTGGGTTTATGAGGTCAGAGTCTTACATGTTACAGAGAGTTGATATGAATGAGGTTTTCCAAGTAGAAAAAGAACAGAAGGTGATGAAATTCTTGTTTCATGAAACAGAGCCTCTGCATGAACCGAACATGGAGGGTTGACCCACACACACACACACACTCTCTGCTGTCATTTTCGAACAGACATTATGATTTGAGCTTTGAGAAGACACCTCACTATCTCTCCCTCAATACCAAAGACAGGTGCTCTCTCTCTCTCTCTCTCTTTTTCTTTCTCCAAATGACATATTTAGTAAATTAACAATAAATTAATGAGGGTTAAAAAATCAATATTGCAGGTGAGTAAGATCTATTTCTTTGCCTTTATGCCACCAAAACATGCTTATAAATCTCAAAGTTTTTTGAAGGGGCTTAGGAAAGGACAAACTCTTCAAAAATCTCTACATTCTTTCATAAATTTTCATGATTTTATTTTTTGTTTCACTCATGCACGTTTGGCTACACGAAAAGGGAACGAAAATGAAGTGATTAATGAAAAAAAGTAAAAATAAATTAGTGATTGATGAGATGGAAGTCTGAGAGTCAAACAATGAAAAAGATCGATTTCTTTCTCTTCTCTTCCCAACCTTTTCCACCGTACCAAACAAACTCTCAAAAGATTTCATACTACCTGAGTTATTTATTTTCTTTTATAAACTCATATCTGCTTCTTAATTAACTAGTTTGGTTGTATTTCCAACGGAAGAATGGGAGATTGAAGTGAAATTTGAAGTGCTTAAAATTTATGGTGGCCAAGACTTGTGTCACAAATCTCAATGCAGTAAGTGCCTTTGCTCCTCAGGCGCCAGCTTCAAGGCCAGCCTTCAGAGATTGAAAAAAGCAACGGAAATGAAATAGATTAGTGAGCTTTTTTCTGACTGTAACTAGGAATGACATGGGCTGTGCTGCTCTACTTAAGAGGATAAGGTTATGGAAATCAGTGAGGTTTTGGTCAGTCTTACTCATCGTTCCCCATCATCTTTTCCAATCAAAAGCCACCCTTTTTTTCTAAGCATTCAACAAACTTCTCTTCATCTTATTTTGCTTTGGTTTTTGTTCTAAGTAACAACCGATTATGTCAGCTTTTTTATAGATTTTGAAACTACAGCTCATCTATTTTTTGTTAATTCTTTTTGGGGTTTCTCTAGCTGAGTGCCATTTCTCAGCTTGAGTTGAGACTCTTGAAATTCATTCAAATAAGGCCAAGGGGTTGTTTTCTTTTCATTTCATTTCCTTTTAGTTTTGTTTTGTCATATTTGATTTTGGGGCTCTGCAACTCACTGCCCCTTACTCATTTTCAGAAATCTCAGTTTCTTTTGAAGAGTGATAGAACAGCAAGGTAGGTTCATTTCTCATTGTTTCTCTCTTTATCTCTCTGTTCCTTTTTTCGAGAAGATAACCCAGTTCAGTTTCACTTTCTTCAGCACAAAAAGTAAAGAAACTATGTTCTTTCCTCATGTGTTTATATATTGGAACTAGTGGTTCTGTTTCACTCGTTGTTAACAAGTGATTCTTTTTTTTCTTTCTGTTTTACTCATTGTTCTCTTCTTGGCTCATGAACTAAGGTTGAGGTTGTGTTCTGTTTTAGATCAAACAGAATGGAAGGTTCCAACACCTGGAGCAGTGGATTTCATGGAAAATCAATCAAAGGTGTAGACTTTGATGAAGAAGCAAAATGGGGCTTTGCCAGTGAAAGAGAAGTATCAAGAAATGTTAAACACTGCAACTCTTTTTCTTCTTCTTCTTCTTACTCTGCTCCTAAAATGATACCCAAAATCAAAACAACAGCAAATGAAGAGCCCAAAACTGTGAAGAGATCCTCAGCTCCTTTAGACATTCCTGATTGGTCAAAGATTTATGGAAGAAATGGCAATATGATCAGGTCTTGGATGAATGATGGATATGGCTTTGATGATGATTCTGCATGCAATAGTTTTGTTAATGATGACGACGACGACGATGACGGAGATGTTATGGTTCCTCCTCATGAACTGATTGCTAGGAAGCTTGAAAGGAATCAAATTTCATCCTTTTCAGTGTGTGAAGGTATTGGAAGAACATTGAAAGGAAGAGATCTAAGTAAAGTGAGAAATGCCATTTTGACTAAAACTGGTTTTTTGGAGTGATGATGTTCATGGGGGAAGTGAAATCTTCTCTTAAGTTGAAATAACAGGAGAGATTTAAGAAGAAGTATTTGTTCGTTTTGGGGGGTCAGCATAGTCTGACATTTTGTTTGTTGAATTATTGAGTTTTGGCTAAATGAATTTCAGTTTGCTAATAAAAACAAAATGGTATAAGATAATATTTTGTGTTAGCTGCCGAGTTTTAGAAGATGTTTGTTTTGAGTGTTTATGAAAATTTATAAACGAGTTTTTATAATCACAACCTTATACAAACGATTTATTATTACAATTTCTTCTTTTTAATCACTCAAACTAACTCCTCATTTCTAAACACTTCACAATTTTACGAACAAACACTCCCTAGAATTTCAGTGTTTGGCATATGTTTACTGTTTGGTGAAATGACAGTCGAATTGGATAATCTTACCGTCTTGTCCATTTCTAGGGACAATGCCATGAAAGTTGTCCTCTTGGAAATATTTCCATCCTCCTTTTGGCAGGACAAACCTTCTTCCTCCGAGGTCTATATATAAAGTGATAACTAGTAGTAATAAATGTTTAGAAATGGTTATAAGCATTAGAAATGACTTGTTTGGATGGAGATGCTAAGAGTGGTCATGTTTGTTAATTTGGATAGAAACGTTATGAATGATTGTGTCGAGAATACTCAGGTGATTATAAATTTATGAGTAGTGTAACAAATTAGGATCTCCAGTGCAGTAGACTGAATTCGTAGGCCCATATTTAGATGTTATACTATAGCAATAGATCCAGTCTCTTGATTTACTTAATATTATCTTAAGAGGATCATTTTTACTATCGGGTGGAGGCTCCGCCTTAATGGGGTGGGGAATGTGGAATGTGGAAGTGAGTGAGAATAAAAAAAAATTTCGTGAGCTAAATGAAGATGGGGACAAAAAATGAATTTCCCATCTCGATTTTCCGTTCCATAATGTTGTATGCTTTTATTTATTAATACATTTATATTTATAAAGTTCTAGACATTTTTATTTTGATGGGTATTTTCTTTACCTAATTAACTATTTAATTGAAAGTAATAAATATTTATCTTAATTATTAAAAATATGATTTAAAATGTAGGGAATTGAATTAAGATTGAGAAAGTTTGTAAAAATTTGGAAATAGAGTAAAGAAAACAAAAATATTCAAATGGGAAAAAATTCTTGTGGGAATCCACGTCCTGTTTCCTGCAAAATTTGACAATAAATTTCGTGAGGATGGAGATTGAAATGGGTAGTGGAAATTGAGACATTAAAGTCTTCCCCGTCTTTGCCCGACCCCGTGGACATCAAAATTATTATCCATGTTGACAATTTAAGAACACTCTACCTTCAACTAGTGAAGAGATGTTTTCTAAGGTATCCAAATACCAAGAAGTTTTTTGGATGTTTGGATGAGTAATTGCACAATGAGTTAGAAATGAATAATTATTTCGAGTAATTTTAAAAGAATGATTGCAGAAAATAGTTTGATGTTTTAATGTAATTGTTTGCAAAGAGTTGTTAAGTTCATTTATAACCATTTTAAAAAAAAAAATGTTATACGAACATATTGTAACAACCCAGTTTTCCTTCTTTTGAAATTCAAGGTTGATGTTGTAATTTTGGGTTTACCGAAACTCCTGTGAATCTCGTTGAAAATTATTTAGATTAAAAATGCTCATTTAAGTCATATCTCGAAAAGTGTGAAGTCGAAATTTGAAAACTAGGGGTAAAATTGTAATTTTTTGCCCTATGGATATTTTGGTAATTTTCAGGGTCTTTTTGGACTTATATAAAATGACAAAAGTCACTTTTTAGGTTTTCAAACCCCAATCATTAGCCGCCTCTCATTTTTCTCCCATTTTTCGCGCATTTCTGAAACCGAGGGCATCTTGTTCTGTAACCGCAGACAAACTCTGAGACGAGACAAACTTTGCTGCGTATCGTCTAACCAGTAGGGATTTTCGCCTGCGCGTGAGATCCACGCGCTGCCATCACCACCAGCTGTCGCCGCCAATAGCTGAAAAAATTTTGGATACTCTAATTTGAATAATTTTGATGCTCTTAGTCCATTTTTGATAGTTTTACAGGCTAAATTTTACTCCTTGACCATGTTTTGAACAGTTTTAGTTGGAGACATGTTCCGGAGTCGCGGTTCGGGCAATCTAAAGCGTGTTTAGTGGAAATCGGCCAAGGTAAGGAAAACATATCCTTAATTTGGGTTCCTGTGGGTATTTTTATGCATGTTTAAGGCAATTTGGGTAGGATTAATAGATGTCTTGAATTATGTTCCATTATTTAATACTCGTCGTGATGTTTGGTTGTTATTGCTATGTTTCTTAGAAATTTCTTGCTATGTTTTGATGATATTGTCATGCTATGAACATGTTGCTTATGGAATCCCACATTCACTAATCTTTTATAAAGACTCGGGTTGACTTAGCCCTATTTAGGGTTGCCCCGACATCATTAAATACAAAAAATTCGGGTTGGCTTAGCTCATGGGGTTGCCCCAGTATTACTATTCATTAAATTCATTATTTGACGCATGCATTCACTACTAATTGTCATATTCATGCTTATATTGATCCTAAGTTAGGGATCTTTACTGGGTTTAATAAACTTATCATTTTTCTCTGTGAGCATCCATAAGTACGCACGGGCTCTATCAGGATGGCTAATCCAGAGCTGTAGAGACCATGAGCCTATCGAGTCTTTTACTTGTCTTGCATCTTTTGCTTTCTCGTGATTCATGGATTTTATCTGGGAACATGTGTTTACTACTTTTGTCTATTTTGTTGAAATGTTTTAAGAATTGGGTACTCTAATTTTGATTGATTTAAACAACTATTAGGCAACTATTTAATGAAGCATTTATTTAGTTTGTCTTGGTTTTTCTAAAGATCGTTTTACTTAAGCATAAAGGGTGAAAACCTAGATGAGACTCTAGTTCGAGTCGGACCTTTACACTCAGTAAAGATCCAAAAACACAACAATATAAATAACAAAGACCGGAATGTAGTATACAAGAACAAGATACAATAGGAACAAATTTGAACAGCAAATCAAACCAACAAATTTGAGTGTGCAGACCTCTCCTTCGAGGAACTTTGCTTACAAATTAAGGACTACAACACTACTAATTATAATCAATACACTCATAACTAATTATCATACTGAATATAAACATTGTAATAAATTCTTCTGTTCAACAGGTGCATTAATAATGCCTGCCATTCATGATCTTTACATGTCATACAGTTTAGGTGGGTTCCTTGAAGGACATTGACTCCTTTACTGCAAATTCCACCTATGCCTTTCCTGATTATTCAATGCACCTCCTTTCTCTTATGTTCTATTCTAGTATAATAACTTTCCATTTATGGAATTAAATGTCTTAGCTTATATGCTTATTCCAATTAATATTTGAACCATCGAAGTAGCTATCTGTATGATTCTAGGTGCATCTTGAGCAGTGATATAATTATATTTCTATTCAATTTCATCAGTCTAATATGACATTATGATACATGAATCCTTTAGGCATAAGCCTGCAACTCTTTCTTGTTTCTGATATCCATAAATGGTGCCATGTTTGAAAAGGCTACCTCAACGCGAGATTCTAACTTTTAGTCTCGAGTTTTACATTTTTTTAGGATCATAAGAGGCCTACGCCTCACATTAGAGCGGCTCATGCCTTTATAATAACGTACTAAGACTTAGAGTCCCTACGTTTCATAAAATAACTAAAAGAATAATATTAATTTGTCATTTCTTTAAATATATGAGTTCGAAACATAATTATATGAAATTATTACTACTTATATTTTGTTCATGATCTCAATATCAGACATTTAGATTACATATTTTCTCTTATGGTTTCTTATGACATAATAGTTTCAAAATAGTCAATTTAGTTTTGATCATTCGTTCGCTTATATTCCTCACTCATCTCTATTTAGAGTTCTTTGTTGTATTCACTATAGGCGCTTAGAGAATTCTCTTATGTCTCATTCATTAATGAAATTATTTCTTATTCCAAAAAAACTCAATTCTATAAGTTTCTACTCAAAAGCATTAAGTTTTAATGTACATATTTACACAAGTTTATTATTTTTATAATATTTTTATTTAAAATTGAGGCTTTCGCCTCATACTACCTCAAGACTTACGCTTCGTCTCTTCTTATAAAAAAATCTCAAAGTTGCCTTTAGCCTTATATAATCATAGGTAACACTAACAGAATAGCATACTGAATATCTTACCCCAATCAAACTCTAGAACTCTAAGACGCCATGTTTGCAGAAAAGTTTTACAGAAACAAATACCAGAATGCAGAAAAGTTCAAACCTTTTTGCTAACAAGAGTAGATTTTTCACACTCTCTGTTATTTTGATGCCATGGATATTGAGACAAATCTGCATAGTTTTACTTGGAGCTTTTCTTGCGTGGGTTCATAATCCATTTGATGCCAATAGATATCCCACTTCCAATCTTTTTGGCACCAGCCACGGTCACCGCCTTGGCTCTTGCAAATCCAGACTTAGAACCAGCCTTCTTGTCTGAGCTGCAACTTCCTTTTGCTTTGCTGCCGTTGTCTTCTTCCATGGCTCCAATCCCTCCGGCTCCCCATTGGTCAGCCCAGCTTGGTGCTTCTGCAGCCATGGTTTCTAATTCCTAAACCAAATATATTAAACTCTCCGACAATCCATTACTGGTGTTAATAGTAACACCAACCCAATTTATATGCCTAAAAATAACATAATCTTGTGCAGATACCTAGTACTTATATACCCAAATGGTAAAACTATTATAGAGTATGCTTTGTTACAAC
>JBBMEG010000024.1:2425104-2439772 GCA_037832605.1 Cyclanthera cordifolia
ATTTTCAAATGGAGCCTGGACCGTGGGCCCGGGTTGAAGAATGTGACGAAAGCGCTGAGCGCCGCGAGTTTGTGAACTTAAATTCACAAGCCAATAATAATTAGCCACATAAGCAAAAAGGCCCGTGGCGGCCCTAATCCGAAAGCGTCTAGGTTCAATGAACCACTGACGCTCTCTCTAGACCATTGATATTTATCGTTATATTTTTCTTTTTTCAGTTGAAAGGCCAAGAGAAACCCAAATTTTCTTATCAAGAGCGTTGCGAAAAGAAGCTTTGGAGCGAGATCGATTCTACA
Organism: Cyclanthera cordifolia; assembly: GCA_037832605.1. NCBI lineage: Eukaryota > Viridiplantae > Streptophyta > Magnoliopsida > Cucurbitales > Cucurbitaceae > Cyclanthera > Cyclanthera cordifolia. The sequence goes on from JBBMEG010000024.1 coordinate 2,425,401, forward strand.
ATGGCGTTCGCTTCTTCTTCTTCTTCAGCTTCTGCGCTTGCCGGTTCCAGTTTCTCTCGTTCAATTGCCGCATCTGAGCCTAAAGGTGCTTTTCTCTCCTTCTGCGTCTTTGATTTTGTAGTTTTATTATGATTGGTTGCGGGGATGCGCGATGGTGGATGAAAATTAGATTTGCTAGTTCTTCTTATGGTAGATATGGCTGTTTGTTCAATTCTGGATTTGATTTTTCTTGATATTGAAAGAAGAATGTGTAATGAATGTATTAGTCTTTCGTGGAGTCGAATGGTTATTCGTTTGTCCGTTTCAATTGGTTCTTATTTCTGTTTTGAGGCTGGAAATTACTCTTGTCTGATGTGTTTGGTTTGAAATTGCAGCTCTACTAATTGGTTCGCTTAGGTTGTCGAGTCGGCCTAATGTCCCAGTTTCGTATGTGAATTACTCCCAAAGACGATGCTCTGTAGAGCCTCTACATGCCGAGTCCAAACGGAACGATTCTGTTGCTCCTCTGGCAGCAACCTCCGTTGCTTCAGGTGTGTCTTTATTCTCTGCATTAAGTTTTTTTGTTGTTTTTTTTTGGTATTCTTGTTCGTTTTATTTTGATATTGGTGACTGTCTGGGCACCTTGACTATTGTCAGTCACCTATCGTCTCATAACATTTGAATATGAAGGAAACTCTTAGGAAGTTTTGTGAACACTAGGATGGTTGGTACTCTTGTTGGTTCTACTGAGGGCTTCTGAGAAGAAATATGGTTTTGGTGATGAATGATGAAATTGATGTAGTTATTCGTTCATTGCAGGGGTTGTTGAGGAAGTGGAAGTTGAGGACTATGAGGCATTGACAAAGGACCTTGAAAATTCTTCGCCCCTTGCAATTATGGACAAAGCCTTGGAGAAATTTGGCAATGATATCGCTATTGCATTCAGGTAACCCATCCGAATCGACTAATTTTGTAAAGTTAATGACTGGATGTGTACTCATTGTTCTTATTATTATTTTAAATTCTATGATTAAAAATTGGTTCGTCTAAGTATCTAGAATCCAGTTACATTATTTTTCTTGGTGCTTGACGTTTTACAACGTTCTGGGCTTTTCAATTCCTTTTCTGCAGCGGTGCTGAAGATGTTGCTTTGATTGAGTATGCCCATTTAACTGGTCGACCCTTTAGAGTTTTCAGCTTGGATACTGGACGGTTGAACCCAGAAACATATAAACTTTTTGATGAAGTGGAAAAGCATTACGACATCCATATTGAGTACATGTTCCCTGATGCTGTTGAAGTTCAAGCATTAGTCCGAAGCAAAGGTCTGTTTTCTTTTTACGAGGATGGGCACCAAGAATGCTGCCGTGTGCGCAAGGTGAGGCCTCTGAGAAGAGCCTTGAAGGGACTTCGAGCATGGATCACTGGTCAAAGGAAAGATCAATCTCCTGGTACCAGGTCTGAAGTTCCTATTGTTCAGGTTGACCCTGTTTTTGAAGGTCTAGATGGTGGCATTGGTAGCTTGGTCAAATGGAATCCGGTCGCTAATGTCGGCAGTAAAGACATATGGGACTTTCTACGATCCATGAATGTGCCAGTGAACGCATTGCACTCACAAGGATACGTCTCAATTGGGTGCGAACCATGCACGAGACCGGTCTTGCCATGGCAACATGAAAGGGAAGGAAGATGGTGGTGGGAGGATGCAAAAGCTAAGGAATGCGGTCTCCACAAAGGAAATCTTAAGCAGGAAGATGCAGCCCAGCTTAACGGCAATGCAAATGGAGCTTCCACAGATTCTGATATTTTTGAGTCTCAGAATTTGGTGAGCTTGACTAGGGCAGGAATAGAGAATTTGGCTAGATTGGAGGGTAGAAAAGAATCATGGCTTGTTGTTCTGTACGCACCATGGTGCCGCTTCTGTCAGGTAAGATGCTATGTTCTAATTTAATTTCAGCCACTTTTCCGTGTCAGTTTGCAATGATATTACCAGTCTAGATTATAAGATCGTTTACTTATTCCATCTATTCAAATTGGGCAGGCAATGGAAGGTTCCTATGTTGAATTAGCTGACAAGCTAGCCGGGACAGGAGTGAAGGTTGGGAAGTTTAGAGCTGATGGCGATGAAAAAGAATTCGCACAGAGAGAATTGCAGCTAGGCAGCTTCCCCACCATACTCTTCTTACCTAAACATTCCTCTCGGCCGATCAAGTACCCCTCTGAGAAGAGAGACATCGACTCACTCATGGCTTTTGTAAATGCCTTCCGATGACCAAACTAGAATGTTTCTGCGTCATTACACACCGTTACAAAAATGAAGCGAGGCCCAGGTTTGAGTCAATTATACAGTTGACACCTGAAGCAGTCGAAAATTTTCGCATAATCAAGAGTATGGTTCTTTCATGTAGAACTTGGGGTCGGTATGCATTTTTATGTGATCTCTGTATATATCTATCAGTGTATGAATCTATGATTGATTGAAGGAGTACATCATTTGTTATGAATTTGGGCTTTGATTATGTTGGAATGTTTGAGTTTCCCTTCTTCATTGAGTATCAGGAGCTTCCAGTCTTAAATAATCATATAGAATTCCACAGAGCTCATCTCCACCCTTTGCCAGCGTGAGAAATATGGAATTATCGCCCTTAACAAGCATTGAAGATGGAATGTCAATACTATAAACCCGATAGAGTCCATGATTTCCGTGTCGACAAACCGTGTTATCCATTCCCAGATTCATCAGCTGGAAGACCGAAGATTCCGACCCCATCAAGTTGACATTAATCTGCAGATGTAAAATAACAAAGCTTACTAAGAAAAAGCAAGAACCAGCCTTTTGAGTGGGCATCAACTATACTAAATCCAATTTTCTCCATTTTCCTGTATGATGTACCTTCAAATTCGAGCGAGTTGCTGATGCAATGGCCAACCTCATCCGATAAATTCCATCGGCCAATGATGTTATGTTGAACTTAATAGTCCATGTTGTAGCAACATACTTGCCATCTTCTCCTCGTCTGTACGATAATAGCATTCGCCGTCAAGGAAAGGCCATTAGATTTGAGAGTCTAAAACATTATAACAATTTGTGATGGGCTACAAGTACAAACCTGCAAACTTGAGCAAAAAACCAGTCTTTCTTTGGATCATTGATGCCCACAATGAAAACTTGGTCATTTATTGGATGTATATCAGTGTATCTCTCCCATAAACCATATTGCCTGAACCTACATTTGTTACATAATCAAATACGTGATAGATTAACCACAATTTTCAATTTAACATCTAAAAGAGGGATTAGTTGCTTACTTTTCAGGGCTGTGGAAAAATAACTTGTTGGCGTACATCGGATTCACATCAGGAACATAGAAGCTATTAGCCGTACGGTCGGGAAAACCGATCTCCCATAATGTAGGACCATCTCGGAGGGGACTGAAGGTCAGAATCCCAAGATGGGTCTGTGATCCTGATGAATATAAGCTATAAGAACTAATTGAAGAAGTAGTTGATAAGTTTTCAAAATTATATTGATATCAAATAACAAAGAAACTACAAGATAAGCCAATTTTTGATAGGAACTTGAAAGCTCTCCTCTCTAGAGAATACTCTCTCGAGCCAAAACCAAGAAATCACTAAATATATGGATATCCTTCGCTACCAAATGCTCTCTTATTTATAACCATAGTATGAGTGATTTCAGTTTGGTTTTGGTCGGTTTTGTGCCAAACGGACAACCGAACCAATATCCTCGACTTTTTAATAATTGAGTCCAAACCGATGTACAATAAATGACAAAACTATTGGTTCGATTTTTATTTTGTTCGGCTCAGTTTTTTGTTTTGATTTCAATAAGAATTTGGTTTATTTTTTAATTTTTTTGTTGCATTTTCAATTTGATTTTTAATTTTATTCTAAGATAGTATGGTCTACCTAACAAACTCTATAACTAATTGCCCATATACCACTACATTAATCTTAATTCCTCTAAATGCCCAACCCTATCAGTAGCATTTGTGTATTAGATGCAGGAAGCAGCAGATGAACTTCAGTGAAGAAGAGCAAGAGAACCTGCAGATACTGTTACTAGTGATTTGTGAAGATAATCACCAATGAATCCAGGTACCCAACCATGAAGTCCATACACACCAGGAATAATGTTTCTTATTGTGAAATCTCCATTAGAATCTGTTTGTACCCAAAATTGATATTCCTGAATAGCATTGAAGTTGATCAAAGTAAGTGCAATAAATTGGAGATTTTATCTGTAATTGGCTGAATTGCCCCCTTGAGGTTTATCCTCTTTATTTCATTTATGAACTAAATCTTTCTTCTAAAAATGTGGAGAAATTACTCCACATAATAACTTTTCATTCATTTATTTTAATTAAAGCAGGTTTTCATTCGTTTTTCAAAAATTCCAATTTTACCCCTCTTTTAAGCAAATTGATTGAAGAATGTTAGTGAGTTGATTGAATCTATCAGCGAACTGATCGAGTCTATCCGTTGAACTACTAATTGAAGACTAACAGATGAAGTTAAACTACTGATGGAAGATTATCAGCTGAACTGATTGAAGCTATCAGTTGAACTGATTGAAACGAAGATATTTTAGTCATTTTACATAAACAATCTTTTTTTTTTTTGCTATATAGGAAATATTTTTCAAAATTTTTGGTGTACATAGAAAAATCCCCAAATAAGTAAGTGCAAGAAGGCCAAGAAGAGTAAGAAATAGCTTTAACCTTGCTCTCTATTTGCCAAGCACCTTCTTCTCTAGCAGCTGATAAACCAACATGTGCATCTCTAGCAGGTATGGGAGAACTTGAAATATACCTAGAGAGAAAGAGAGAGAAACTGCCTTGTTTTACTAGCACCGAAAGAAAAATTACTATTTCTGTCAGTTGATATAATTAAATTTACTCCAACCTATCAGCTTAAGCTTTTAGGTTGATTGACGATTTACGTAATTCAATTATAAAGGGGGTGCAATTTCTTTTTTACCTGTCTTGGACTAACAGTCTTCCTGAAATGGAACCACGTTCATTTGCCATGAGATAAAATGACGATGTGACAAAGTTGTAGGGCCATGAGGTTTCCTCTAGCATTCTCTATATCATGAATTGAGTGAAATATTAAACCCATGAAAAAGAATTGTAAACAAAACAACATTTATAAATGAAACACGAGACAAAGAACTTAGATTTATGTGGTTCACTCAAGTTGTGTTTACTACGTCCATGAGCAGAGGAGAGAAACCGTTGTATTTAGAATTTCGTGAAGAATACGAAATGAGGTAAAGTGAATAAGGATTTTAAGAGTGTTTGTTCATATGCAATTAAGCCTTTCGGTGGATACTAGTAGACATGCAATAAATAACAAAGCGAAGTCATATGTTGAGGTTGCATTCTTACAAAAGCATATATTTTCAGATTTTCACAACAAAGTACTACATTTGAAGGAATGTATGTTTCTGTAGCGAACGATGACTTAAGTTTTATGTTATGTGGAGTGTTTTAAAAGGCACAATCAGGCACCTTGCTCGAGGATTTTGGCGCCTTTCTTGAAGCCCTAAGGCGTGTGCCAGGTGGACTTTTGTTTTTGTTTTTTTTTACTCTTTTATTATAAATTTTCTGTTTTGTCTCCCTGTAAGCTTTGGTTTCGGGGGTATTGTCCCTGAGTCCCATTGGGGGTCATGTTGCGTCTCCGAGTCACTTGTGTATATTTTATATATTATTTTTTATTAAAACTTGCACCTAAGTTAAAAAGTCTGCGCCTTTTTGTGTATCTTGCACCTCAAAACCCCAGAGACCCATTTCAGAATGCCTTTTGGTTTGTGACAATGAATCAATTTATTTCAATTGAAGAATTCGAAGGAAATACCTGTTCTTTTGCATCTATCCATAAATTGTGTGCCTCTGATACATCTGAAGTGGAGTTAAGGTACACAAGAATAGGACCAAAGACTTTTCTCCATGTCACTCCTTCCTTAATATGTGTTAGTATGTCTTCTCCAATGTAGTGAGTTCCATGAAACATCTGTTTTATCAGATAACCAATCTTTTATACCAAATGTTATGAACACTGACATTTAGGAGCAGAGGTCAAAAAAAGTTTACAGCAAGACATGTAGGACCAGTATGAACTGTCAGATTTTGCTTTGTAGGACCGCCATTTCGGAACTCGTGGCTCGGAAAAACTACCCAAAAACCTATGTTGTTTGGGCTGGAACTTATCCATCCATGAACTCCTCCATCTTTATTATCCATTGAGTATTGATACTTATCATCCACCTGCATTTTGATATAATTGAATTTACCATAACCTATCAGCTTAAGTTCTTGCGTTGAAGGGTAGTTTAACATAACTCAACATGGTACCAGAGCGAGGTCATAAGTTAAGCTTTCTCACCTCTCCTTTCAGATCAGGATTAATGGGATTTACGAGCAGAACTGACTCGGGTACGATTAGTTGTTCGCCTCTGCCTCGTTGTAAATCCTCTGGCATTGGCATTATTCTTTGCTTCTCATCTGAAATTGCCATGTAGTGGAACCTGTTTTTGACTCTAAATGATGAGGCAGACAGTACAATAAAAATAGAAAGGAGAAAGGAGAAAACAAGTTGAAATTAGGCTGTGGAAATTATTATTTACTTCTCTTGTCGCAATTTAAACACCATTCTTGTTTGAGCAAGATCGAAAGCCCGACATTCTGACGGGTGCTCATAGATTGCATAGCAATAGAAGCCTGAAATACCAGCCCTCATGATATACCTAAGGGACAGATTAGAAGGCTGTAAAACTCAACAGAAATTAGAGATCTTGTTTTAAGGTAAAAAGGGAGGTCTGAATGAACATACAACCTTATGTCCACAACAAGTGGAAGTTTGTTGCTTCGAGTCGACGGGTCGAAAACTTTCCTGAATGATATCTCTATCGTGTCATCACTCGAGTTGATGACACTAAATTCAGATCCTTTCAGCCTGCAAATTGAAACTGATTCAAGAGTTACTGATATCTATATCTATCATATGGCTAAGTGTCAAAGTCAGCTTGTTCGCACATCAACTATTCTTATAGGATATACCACCTGACCTTACAATATTTAGATATCAATGAAATTCGTAGGATTAATTTCTAAGTAGGCGAACAACATGAATTGAACCCATTACATTTTAGTTTCTTAATGTCCTTTTGACTACTAGGTTATCTATGGTGGTTGCGAACGTGACATATTCGAAACTTATTTTTTCGACCAACAACTGCTAAACCTATTTTCCTATGATATCAGGACTTTTAACCCTGTAAGTTTCAAAATTGAACTTAATCTATCAGTCTAAATACTGCAACTTACATTTGATATCTGTCCTTGCCTCCAGGCCAACTCCAGTTGATATCCCAATATCTACACAAAAGAAAATGAACGGTGAATTAAGTTAAATCATCTATCAATTCAAAAACTTAAATTTATGAGTTAAGTTTATAGATTGGGACAAATTTAATTATATTAACTAATAGTAAAAAGTAGGTATCCAATCCTATTTGATCCACTATTTCATCATTGACATTACATGTGCATAAAAAAAAAGGAAAAAAAAAAAGAAATCCTAAAGCAACACAATCAATCTCAAAATTAGGGGTGTTCATACATTCTTCGAAAATCAATTAAACCGATTGAAATCTACTGAATTAAGGGTGATCAGTCGGATTTTAAATATATGTTAGTCGGTGTCGATTAAAAAAATGTAACCGAATTTTTTGATCAGTTCAATCATTAAGTTGGGCGGTTCGGTTTGGACAGTTAATAAAAATTCCTTCGTATAATATTACTTTTTTTCATTGAATTACTTACATTCATTATTAAATTATTGTAAAATTAACTTAATTTTAAATGTGTTTTAAAAAAGTACGTATGATATGTTCATTTTTTTTAATTAATTCTAAAAACTTCAATACAAATTTGTAGGATGAATATGTTCTTTTATTAAAAAAAGGAAAAAATAATTAAATTGACTTAACCGACTGTTTGACTGACTTAATTGATCAGTTGGTTCGATTTTATTTTCAAGAAAACCCCATCGGTTCGTTGTCAATTTTCACCGAAAACAGATACCGACCTACGGATGAACACCCATACTCACAATCTTCAATATATCAGAAATTACCCTCTTTTGGATTCACTTGATTTTACATCTAACAGGTTGTCCATGCCTCCAAATTTAATGCCACTTACAAATCCTTGGGGGTTTGATATCGTCACCTTCAACAGTCCATTGTCCAAAATAACCTGCAAAGAATCATTACAAACATGGATCACTAAGAACATGTTCAAGGGAAATAAGAGTTTTAGTGGGTGAAAACTGACATTTGAGTCTTCAGTTTGCAGCCTCAGCTTCTTCTTCCCCATTGTTGAAGCTCAGTTTTTTTTTTTTTAAAGCATTTTTCCCATTCTTTTTTCATATATAAATTGGTGGTTGGTATCAGCTTATCCAAGTGATGTGAAGGATTATAGCTGGCCGTTGGTTACTAAAAAACATTAGAAAATTTGGATACTGGCATTTCTTGTTTGCATCACCATTAATTTATGAACTACAACTAAGCTTTGGAAAAAAAAACTCATTGAAGAACTTTTCATCATTAATACCGAGTATTTCTTAGTCCTCTGTTGATCCATATCTCGAGTTCCGTTGCAAAAACGACAAGCAGTTAACCAACCAAATAGGACTCGGTTAGAATCGTTATAAGTTGACCTAGTAGTCAAAAATGATCGTAGAGATTTAAGAGATTGTAAATTTAATTCATGGTGACCAATCACCTAATCATTCAATGACTAATGTTTTCCTTAACAACCATATGTTGCTTACTCGAGTGGTTTATCCAGTGATAATAGTCGGTGAATGCATAAGCTAGCGATACACTCACATGAATAAAAATATGACAATCATTAGGGGAAGTAGAAGCTATTCAATATGATAGGTTTTCTTATCAATTAGTTAATACATAATTGAAACCAATGTGATGATTATAACGCCCGTGGTTTAGGATTTGTACGAGTATTAGAATCTCGACTTGGTCCTTATGGACATCGATATTTTCTTACATCTCTTGCGACTCGGTCACCTACTAACCTTTACTGCTCCTGAGATTGAACACTATCCCACATATCAACACGTGTCCTTTTAACGTGTTTTGTTCTTAGTCATATGTATTTTAGAAATTTTTTCAAGAGTTCACCCAACCAAGGACTACTCCAAGTTAAACACACTTAACTGTAAAGTTCTTACGATTGAGCTTTAAAAAAGAAATGTGCATATTGTTAGCATAGATAGTACAAATTAATTTCTTTTAAGTCTTTCTATCCTCGAAATTCTTCTCATTCAGATACGGACTCTGTTCATTCATGTATATCCCTTCTAACGGCGGGCATTGGAGTGAGGGTCTCTATTAATTTCTCTAAAGAGTAAAAAGGTACATTCTTGATTCTGAACCCATGTGAAAATCATGGATTGTGAATATTAAGATATAAATAAAGGCAAAGATTGGATCCCTGTTAGCTGCTTCTTTATACCCAAATCTTATTTTTACTAAATCAATGCTGACAAAAATTTAAAAAAGAAAAAGGGAAAAAGCTTGAATTTTTTGAAGTGGGCTAAAGCTTTTCTTTTCTGATTTGCGCAGAAATTGCTCTTCTTTGTATAGAAATCTCTCTATCTGACTGCTTTGATTTACTTTCTTCAGATTTGAGGAATGATCATACCAGAGAATTAATGGATTCGGATCAGCTTTTGAAAGGTTTCCTTAGTTGAGAATCTAGTTAAAGTTAGTATCGAAAAGAATCAGTGGCATGTTAATTTGATTATTGAGTGGTAATCTAGTTCAATACTAGCTCACGGGTTCGATCTTTAAAATCGATTTTTAACTCTCGTTTATTTATGAAATTGTGGAGTGATTATAAATAAGATATTATTTTGATGGACTAAAAATCTAAATTTTAATAATAACTTGTTTGGATGTAATTATTTATAGATGAATTCAGTTAGTAGTTCCTTGAATGATAATTTTTATAAAATGATGGTAGATAATAGCTCATATGAATGACGTTACTAATGAATAATTATTTTAAGAAGTTGAAAAATGAAGATATAGAAATCATTGATATTACACGAGTATTAAAATAAATTATTATAAATAAGTAATTATTTTGAATTAATTATCATAATTTAATTAGTTATTGTTGTTTGGAAAAGAACGTTCAGAATAATTTATTAATACAGAAAAACGAATTGAAAATTGAAATTGGTTACATGTTACTTTTGGTCATTTACGGAACTGCGATAGAAAGGAAAGCGTAGCCAATCCAAGCTCACAGCGCCATTTCATGACCGACGTGTTGATGCGCGAGGAAATTCCGACATGCTATTCGCTAAGAATGGCCTGCGTGTCAAACGCACGGTTGCGTCGAGGTTTTCATTGCCAATTGCGTATAAGGTGTTCGACGAAAAGTCGCAATCGGAATTATGAGGTTCGCTTTCAACAGTAGCTTTTGGTATGTTTCCTTCAGGACATGCACTGCTTCCGTCACTATTCTTTTCATTAATTCCACCACCCCCACCCCCCATTTGATATGCTTTTTGGACTCATCTCCGTTGCTTAATCTTCAAGTATCATCGTTTTGTTTAAACACACAAGTACAAAGGAAAGTGAAAAATTATTCTCGTTAGCTTTCAAATTTTAGTTTTGTTTTTAAAATACAATTAAGATTTAGACATCAAACTCATGAAAATTTTGTATTGGAATAGTAATTTTAAATTTAAATTTCAAAAATCAAAAAACAAAAAAACCGAAATAGTTATGAGACGAGACTATTGGAATTCTGAATTTTGTTTACTGCGGAATTTTCTGAAACGGTGTTGTGATAAGTGTGTTGAGATTTTGGCAAAAATATTAGAAACAGTCATCCCTCGTAAAATATAGGTAAGAGATTTTGTGCTCTAAATACCTATAAAATTAAACTAGTATGTAGTTTTTGATTCAAAATATCTCATTTAGAAATACTTTATAACAATCGAAAAAGATTGGTGGTGTGTTGGTTTCATTGTTAAGTGATAATCTAGTTCAATATCACGTCACGAGTTCGATCTCCAAATTCTTAGATCATGCAAAAAAATCTAATTAAATTGTCTTTCGTATTCTTTTGTGAAAAAGTTGACAAAAGATGCGTGAGGTTGGAGAGAGAATTCTGTGTGATTGTAACAACTTTAAAAATTCTTTCTATCCATGATGTTTTCTCTAATTTTTTAAGTTTTTTTGTACATAGATTCTTATGTAATGCAGTGTATGATCAGTGGTCTTAGGGTTGATTACACTTTTATTTTCTGCTTTTTATTTGTAACTTGATGGCAACTGGCAAGGGAATGTCTGATAAAAAGGACCAAAAGAATGTCCAAAGTGAAGAAATTATATCCCCATAGAAAGTTGGGGACAACTTTTTCAGTATTTTCACCCATCTATTTTCACCCAATCATAGATACATTTGAATAAGCAGCAGGCTCCAATCTTTCTATTTCCCAATCAAACACCATGGAGACTAAACTGTCCCTTCTGAGTTGCAAAAAAGCAGCACTAAAGGCCAAATGAATGAAACAGAATCTCACATTACTATTTATTATCATCTACTATAACATTCTCTCTCTAGTAGGTTTGAACTGAAGAACTTGGGGTACTCTTTTTAAAGGGTCTTTATCCATATTCCCCTTTATAGACTATATGGCTGCATCAACATAATCGTTATTCATCTTTAACATGAGGGTTTCTAAGCAGACAGAATTGAGCAGCAGTTTCCATGACATCAACTTCAAATCCCCCATGGTTAGACCCTATGTTCGGTCTAAAATGCCAAGATTAAGATGGACCCCTGATCTTCATCGTTGCTTTGTTCATGCAGTTGATCGCCTCGGTGGTGAAGAGAGTAAGATTGAGTTACACCCAAGTTCTGTTGAGCGGTGTAGTTGGTCGTGGGCCCGGGCTTCGAGGGAATGCTCCCCTTGATGTCCTAGGTTCGATAACTGCTTGTGACATTAATTTGTAGACACCCCAATTGTATTTCCATTCCTTCGATGTATCATGGTGCCACAGTCTAGAGATGGGTCAGTGATGTCCTACTTCACTCCCAATCATCCAAAAAAAAAGCACACACCCAAAAGTTTTGTTGTCCGAGGGGTGGTACAGTTGGTCGAGGGTATGCTCTCCTTGATGTCTTAGGTTCGGTAACTGCTTGCAACATTAATTTGTAGACACCTTCAACTGTATCTTGTTTTTTCGATGTATCCCGATGTCGTTGTGATAAGTCAGCAATGCCCTTAGGACGCAAAGCTTCCACTCCTGGATGTAAAAAAAAACCCCAAGTTCTGTTTTTTCTTCTTCTTTTTTATCCTTCCTGGTATTCAAATGAACCAGTTTGATTTTACTTGCAGGAGCTACTCCAAAAATGGTATTACAGTTAATGAATGTGAATGGTCTAAATATATCTCACGTGAAAAGTCATTTACAGGTATAGTTTGGATGAGGATGTGGAGATTAATGGCATTTTATGATTCAATTTTTACCCTTTTTTTATCCTCAATTAGTTGGCAGATCATGAACTTTAGTTCTTAATTAGTTTAATAATGGTTAGGTTTGCCATGGACAGATGTACAGGAGCTCAAAACAGGATCAGCAAGTCACGCCTCAAGGTTCTACACTGTTTGTGTATTTTTAAGTTTACATTCTTGAACAACACATATAATTAAACTGGCCACTTAAACAGAAACTGATAATATTAACATTATCTATACCTGCTCCTGGTGGCAGGATCAAAAAAGCTCAACAATGATTTGCCTCCAGGCTATCAACTTCCAGACCAGTTCCATGGACGTTGCTTCGCCGTCCATCATAAACTTGCTTGGTTGGTAATTCTCTCCCTACTCTTGATTACGACTACCGGTGTCGAAAAAAATCGACTACTCGAATAACCTGACCAATCCAACTCAAAGGTTGGATTAGATTATGAATTTAATTAGGCTGACTTGAAATAAATGAAACTTTTATGAATTAAATTAGTTCTTGTACTAGATCTAAAATTAGTTTGGGTTGACTCCAACTGACCTAAATGTATTATTAATTTTAGGATAAATTATAAATTTGATTTGAAGAAAGTTAGAGTTTAGTTCTTATAGTTTTAAAAGGCTAAACTTTAGTCTTTATGGTTTGGTAAAAACCTAAAACATAGTCCATGTTATTCTTAAATCGTACGTGAATTAAGTACGTAGATGTGATGTATAAATTATATGTTTGTTGTCCAATCAATTACTTATCTCACACTCGTCATTTAAACACAAAAATAACTAACTTCTACCTATTTTATTCACCAACAATTACGTACGACCGAATATTTTTTAAATTTTATCCAATCTTAGAGATTAAATATTAATTTTTGAAATCAAATGGACTAAATTCTAATTTTTCAAATCATAGAGATTAAAATGTAAATTTTTCCAAACTATAGGGATTAAAATCTAGATTTTTAAATCTGTGAGTAAACTCTAACTTTATTCAAATCATAAGAACTAAATTTATAATTTACTCTAATTTTTAAAACATTTTTTTACTTATGTTATAGATGTATATATTTATTTGATTTAATTTTTTTACTCACCAAAACTTTTATTAAGTATATATAACATATATTTAATAATATAAATTGAAGCTCAGATTATTAGTAAAACAAAGAAATTGTTGACTCAATTAAACCAAACTCATTGTAAATCCCTATAATTGCTACTATGGAAGTGTAACAGACACTAGATGACAAGCAACAGTATTTCTTTTTGCAATGTTTTAAAATGAAGTAATTTTAGCCAAAAATACTATTTTATCATCTCTCATGCATACATGAATGAACAGTATTCACAACTTTACAAAGTATAAGGAAAAGGGATATATGCTTCTTCTTCTTCTTTCTTTTTTTTTTTTTTTTTTTGTCATTAGATTAGAGAGAAAGTTTCTTTTCCAGGAAAGAGAAACAAGAGATGTGGAATGAGCAAAGAAAGTATAAAGAAAAGAGACCAAATTCTTACCTCATCTTCAAGGACACAACAAGATGGTGCACTGTTCAAGTACTACTCTCTCATACTCATGCTCAGATTTTAGATTCTTCTTTTAATGCATTAATTTTTTTATGTTTCTGTTTGTTGTTTCTCATTTTCCTACAATATTGTTTTCAAAATTTTGAAAACAACCAATATATCAAGTTTCTAGTTTCTATGAAACAATATTCATTTTCACTCATAAAGTGCATAATAAACATCTTAAAATAAACTCCTACATAAAATTTTCGAACCATAACTCTAATAATAATAAT
>JBBMEG010000024.1:2512034-2524466 GCA_037832605.1 Cyclanthera cordifolia
GTCTGTAAATACTATTTCACTTTCGTAATTTTGTTGTCTAACTTTTATTTAATAACTAAAACTCTATTAAAACTCCATTTGATAATCCCTTCGATTTTCTTTTTTTTTTTTGAAATTCCAACTTGTTTTCACTTAAATTCTTTATAAAAAATTTCATCTATACTAATGAAAAATATAAGTACAAGTAATTAGGGTAGATTTAAATTTCAAATAGAAAAAAAAAATGATTAAGCTATAAGTTTTGTAAAGTAACAATAGCCTAAAAAAGTAAGGTTAACTTACTTTGTCATGTTGAGTGAAGTAATTGTTGGAGATGGTGACGGCAGTGGAAGCATGAATGACATCAATGAGGCCATCAGTGCAGCGAGCCAAGAAGCAATGGTCAATCCAAATATGCGAAGAACCGAATATCGAAATGGCGTCTCCGTCCGACTGTTGCCGCTCCCCGCAGTGCTCAACGCTGCTCCTCACGAGCCCAGCCTTGCCCGGCTTACAGTCATGGATACTAATCCCATGAACAATCACATGGCTCACATTTTGCATTGTTATGCATGCCCCATTTGCAATCTCCACCCTCGCTCCCCTCCCGTCAATCGTCTTGTAACTGTTCACCATCAGCTCCCTTTTTGGCGTGATCACCATGTTCTTTGCAAACACGATCCACAATGGCTGCGGTTGGATCACCCCGAATCGCAACGTCCCACGCTTTGGATATTCTGGGTCGTCTGACGAGTCGGTTACCACGTAGATGGAACCAAATTTGCCTCCGATTGCATCCTTGCCGAAGCCGACCGCACAATCGGCTAGGGCATGACGGTTGGCGGCCCAGCTCGAGTTGGCACGCCAACATGCGTCGATGGGGTTGAGGGGTAGTTTCTTGTTGGGGTAGGGCTTAGAAAGGGAAGGGTTGATGATTGTGGCTAGAAAGAAGAGGAAAAGGAAAGCCATTGGGATTGGGGTTGGGCTAGCTAATAGGTTTATTGGGTATAAGTGGGAATATGGATTATATAATTATAAGTAATTAGTGGAACACACGAATTGGGGATATGGGTTTAAAAAAGGTTTAAAGCATTGAATTTGGTTGAGATTTGGTTTGTGTTTGTGTGTTTACTTTTGTGGTGAAATAATGTTGTTACACTTGCACCACACCTTGTTGATTTCTTTACGTACTCTTCCTATGTCATACGTGCTTGCACGAGATAAATATTTGCTTGCTTTTTTCTTATGTTAATTAATGAAATATGGTTATTATGTATTGTACATATATAGATAAATATGATTAAAAACTAATGTTGCAACATCAGTTTATATATAATTAAATAAATTTATATAATTCAAATTTAAAGATTGCAACATTAATTCTAAAATAAATTAATTTACAAATATGAAGAATTTATATTTATGATTTTATTCCTAATTTGAACATTACATTACACCCATCCCCAGATGTTGCAAATAATACATTTTTATTGCAAATATATATAATTTAAATGTATAATAGTTTTTAAATTTTGGACATTGAATTATAAATTAGATATTTAATTATAAAGATCAATTTGATAAAAAATAATAAAAAGATATTATTTCAATTTTGTTCTGCTGTTGTTTTACTATCTTCTACCAAAATATTAACTGTCAAGCAATTATTTTATACATTCAAATTACTCAATTTTTTTACTATTTTCTCTCATCTCCCCCACCAAAATCTAATCACCCATGTGATAGACATTTATACGAAAATAGTATTACAGGTGCGAAGCTGCTCGACGGAAGAAGGACCTCAACCGTAAGGTGTAGAAGGTGTGGAGCTGCTCGACCAAAGGGAAAAGGACCTCGACCGATAGGAAGAGGGAGAGGGGAGAGAAATATGAGAATAGAATATGGGTGCGAAGCCAAAGTTTTGGAGGCATTTTGCGGTGCCGTGAAGTAAAATTGTATCGTATTGAAGTTTAGAGAGGTAGGCGAATTACTACAATCTATAGATTCTCATGGATAGACAATCTCAACTAGAATAGAAGTGAGTCGCTTCAACAACTAAAATAAAATAAGAGGTATTTGTTTGTAAAATTGTGGAGTGTTTATTTTGAGGGTTTAGAAATAAGTAATTATTTTGAGTGATTATAAAGAACAAATGGTAAATACTTCGTTTCGTTTGTATAAGATTTTTAAAGAGTAATTATAAAATTTAGTTTATAAAATCTTTAAACACTCAAAACAAGCATTCTGAAGGCTTTCATTCCATACACAACCATCACGGTGACAATGGGATGGTGTTGATTTGCAGGGAGGGGAATCCTCACGACGTCGTTTCAGCCATTTGGCTTTTGATTTTATTATCTACTCTCTTGGCTGCGTAACTGCGACGCTGCTCAGGCCTTCGTTGTTTTGTGATCTCCGAGTGAAGAACAATCTGGAGCAGGTAGATTCTGGTGTGGACATGGCCTCCTCGGTCGCTATGGACGGAGCCGCGGCGGCGGCGCTCAGGTCCGTGCTTCAGCGTGTTCAGCGAGCCGCCGAATTGTCCGGTCGTGTGCCTCAGCAGATCCGAGTCGTAGCTGTTAGCAAGACCAAGCCTGTCTCCGTAGTTCGTCAAGTCTACGATGCAGGCCACCGATGCTTTGGCGAGAATTACGTTCAAGAACTCATTGAAAAAGCTCCTCAGGTTTTTTTCTTTCTCGTTCAATTTCCCGCCGCAATCCGTATTTAGCTATCGAGTTTGTCTTTTAATTGTACGAGGATTATTGAAATTTTGGAAACTAATCTTTGTCGATGATTCGGATTGGTATTGAACTTTGACATTCGTTGCAAATTGCAGCTTCCGGAGGATATCGAATGGCACTTCATCGGGAATTTACAGAGCAATAAAGTGAAACCACTTCTTTGTATGATTAAATCTATTTTCTTCTTTAAGTAATTTTTAGTGCAGTGTGAAGGCATTCTTTTAGTTTACATAAGTTCGCCAACCGTTCCAATAAACAATGCAATTTACTCTGTAATCTCTGAAGAATTTTGTGTTCGGCTCATATCAGTAGAACAGTTCAGGCATTCGTATGACAGCCTAACTGAACCAAGTAGCTGAGTAAAACTCATTAACTAACTCAGGAAGACTGATGGGGCTGGAAAGACGAGGCCAGTATTGAAGTAACTTCATGCTTGCAATCATAAAAAAACAATAGAAAAAGAACATGCACTCGCCAGCAGTAATATGTTTTTCTGGAGGTCTGATTTCCCCATCAGTGTAAAGTTCTAATCTGAAGTTGTGAATAGGTGATAGTTTCTGGCATTTCTAAGGAAGAAATTTTTCGTTGAGCCTTATTATTACAAATTGATTTCCTGGATATCAATTGCAGAAATTAGGAGCTGCTAAATTGTTTTTTTCTAAATTTTCATACCCTCACTTTTCTATTTCTCCCAAAATTGTACCCTAATTTTTCTTTGTTGTTAACTTCACAAACCCAACATTGCAATTTAGGAGGAGTTGTATTATCCAGGAAGTCAACCATTCAACTATTCTTAGAGAGTGACCTGTGTATGTAGTGGAGACAAATAATGTCAAGCGGACGGCTCCAATTTCCTGGTCATAAAAACTTACAGCTTTTCTTCGAGCATTTGATATGCTCTACTTATTGCAAACAATATACACAACTAACTCCAACCAAATGCATGATTAACCAACATTTATAAAATGTGGTGTCGAGTTCGGTCATTCCCATACCTAAAAAAGAATCAAATTGGATAATGAGTTCGTTAGTCAGACCATAAATTGTTGTATGGTAGCATTTCATCTAAGCAGATGGTTTTAAGGCCATTTTAATTACTTCGTTACATCTGCTTTTGCTCCTTTTTCTAACTTTTAATTTTGCAATAACTATACAGCTGGCGTCCCAAATCTTGCAGTTGTAGAGAGTGTGGATGATGAGAAGGTACTCTTCTAGTTAGTTATCTTGAATTATTTGTTTTTGAAGCTCATTTTCACCTTAAACCTAGAGTGGCAGTTCTTAATTATGTGGTAATTTCTTTTTCAGTCTAATTATGCGGTAGTTAGTTCTTTTTCCTCAGTTCAGTTATATTTTAGTTTATAGCATGCAGTAAAACAGTTTCTGACTGAATGGTAATTGAACTTGGTGATTCCGCTTTCCTAACTGCAACTAACTTGGGGACCATTCTCAAGTTTTGTATCTTTATTTGAATGGGTAGTTTCCATCAATATTTGATTCTGGCGTGTTTTCTCGTCTTATTGAATCAAGTCTCACAGTTAACAGCATGCCTTCGATTTTATTAAATATGTATACATTCAAATTATTAATTTTGTTATTTTTTCTGTACGCCATAACTTAATTCTCCTTTTGCTTAATCTCTTTTGTCAGATTGCAACCCATTTGAATCGGGTGGTTGCAAGTATTGGGAGGAAGCCTCTTAGGGTGTTTATCCAAGTGAATACAAGCGGAGAAGAATGTATGATACTATTACTTGCAACAACTATAAGTTCCTTTTCTTAAATTGATGATCACCACTAAAATGCAGTTTGATGAAACATCTTTAAAGATTTGATTTTCCAGAATCTGGTGCCAAATTTATTGTCTGTGGAAGTATATTATTGACCTACAGGATTAGGCAACTGTGTTATAAGTTATAACTGTTTGCATGAAACGTTCTCTAATTATTCCAGTGCTTCTGGACATCTAGAGTCCAGCTGACATGTCACATGTTCATAAAATTTTTTTTGCGGCATGACTATATTTCTGTTTGAACCCCACCTCCCAGAATAAATTCCCTATTTACCAGAAGCATTTAAGCTGTTCAGTACATTCAATAATGCCCCTCAGTTTCCTTGAGAGATGATTTCAACATACATTTAGACACGAAGTTGCTTTTACAACAGAGCTTCTAACTTTTCTTTCAAGATTAGAATTCAGAATGGCAAAGCTTATTAAGTTATTTTTTTACACCGTTAATTATACAATTGAAGTTTTCAACTGATAGGAACCTTAGCATGATATTTGAGACTTCCTTAAGATTAGATTGTTGATTGATGATGGTTCATCTTTAAGAAAGCGACTGCTGGTGTTATCTATCAGTTTGCTAAGCAACTTTATTGCGTTAGTTTTTGACTTAATCCTAGAATGTTGCAGTACATTGCTTTGTATATAGTAATGCTTTCCTGTTTTGAAGTGCAGCAAAATCAGGTGTCGAGCCCTCTGGGTGTGTGGAGCTGGCTAAACACGTTAGTTTGAACTGCCCAAATCTTCAGTTTTCTGGGCTAATGACAATTGGGATGTTAGATTATACATCCACTCCGGAAAACTTCAAGGTGTAAACCCTTTCACTCCTAGTGTCCAACCTTACCTTGCCCGTCATTCCTCTGTTATAAGAAACATTGCGAATTTATTTGCAACTTACGGTCTTACTGATTGATATATGTTGGTTGCAGTCATTGTCTAATTGTAGAACTGAGGTTTGCCAGGCACTTGAAATATCAGAAGAACAATGTGAGCTATCAATGGGCATGTCAGCTGATTTCGAGCAAGCTGTAAGAATGATTTATCATTATGATGTGGTATCTGCTTAATGGGGATTTATATAAACTTATCGAGTATTGCTTAATAAACTTGGGAAAATTAGTCCCTAAGAGGATATTTGTTTTGAGTGTTTATGGAGATTTTATAAACGAGCTTTTATAATCACTCTTTAAAAACTTCGTACAAACGAGCTATTATTACAATTTCTTATTTATAATCACTCAAAATAAATCTTTATTTCTAACCACTCAAAATAAACACTCCACAATTTTACAAACAAACACCCCCTAAAGGGCCGTCTCGTTAGGCTGGGGTCTCCAAGGTATGTCAAGTTTCAGTTTATCCCTTGTTGTCTCTTAAGTTCAAGTCTTCGGCACGGTGCCCTCACGTATGTAGTAGGGCAAAAATTCCAATTCTCACCGGTGGCTGCTCATATGATGCCAACCGTTTCTTTATCTTTAGACAGAGAACAAGTGAATTTGTTAATGGGGACGCTTTGTAGAACGATCAAGCAAGTAACTTTTACTCTTGCATGTTTTGCAGGTTGAAATGGGAAGTACGAATGTGAGGGTTGGATCTACCATATTTGGGGCGAGGGAATATCCCAAAAAAAAGTGAACTTTGCGTACTAGAAGATCTATGAGCTTCCTGTGGTAATCGTTTATGATGAAATAATCTGAACATTTACCAATCTTTGAATATATACTAAATATCAATAAGAAAGTTTCCAACTCCAGAAATTATGGGTTTGCTGATCATGAATTCGTGCTTTTAGACTAGTATTTATCATTTGGAACAACAACTGTAGGCGTTTTTCAATGATTCAAAATTGGGTATATAATTAAATTTGGTCATATAATCTTATGGTTGATTTTGGTGTTTAACTTCAAGTTAACTCTGTTAAAATTACATGAAATAGAATCTCTCTTTTGAATGCTTCTATTTTTTATCTCTCATTCACCATGGTTATTTCCTCTCCATTAAACTAAAGGAATGCTGAAATTTTGATTCTGGCGGCTTCTCTTTCATCATCCACGCACCAACAATCTCCTTCACTCCAAAATATGATTACAAAATATGGTTCAAATACACACAATTTGAAATACAAAAACATAAAATCAATTTTATTTCTCCAAACTTCACACAAGCATCGCTTTGAACTTTGACTCGTTGATCAAGTAACAAGATTTCTGCTAGTTGACCCAACAGTAAGATTCCGCTTAAATAATCATGAACAAAGGGATTTTCATCGATCGGTGTAGGTTTTCGGTGAAAATTGACAGCGAATCGACCATGTTTATATGTTTGAAAATGAAATTGAATAGACCAATCAGTTAAGTCGGTCGGTTAAATTGGTCGAGTTGATAGTAATATCAGTTAATTCATTAAATAAAATTTTTTATTAAAAAACATATTTATCATACAAATTTTTTTATTGAACATTTGAGAATGAATTTTAATAAAATGAAAATATCAACTAATTTTTAAAAACACGTCTAAAATTAATTTAATTTTACAACAATTTAATAAGAAATTTAAGTAATTATATGAAAATGTTAATATTATATATATAGAAATAACTCACTTAACCGACCGAAAAAGTTCCGACTGGTAACACTCGAACCTTTCCTAGTTGTTGAATTGGAATAACACCAAACAATGAAACCACTGTGCCACTGATTCATTGGATGAGACTATATTTGATCTTTGAACTCGCAATGAATGGAGGGAGCCCAAAGACACAAATTTTCCATATCAACGGACTTTTCAAATTTTAGTACTCCAGCGGCTACCACTGGGAACTCACAATTGTATGGACTTTTGATCAAGGAAGGATCAGAAGTTTATGTGGTTGGACAGAGCAATGGCAGAGAGTTACCAATCGATCCATAGAATTAATCGTAGTTTAAGACGAAATTAGATCAGAATGCCGAGTAGTTCTAAGAGATGTCTGTTATTGCTGCGAAAATGCATAAATATGAACCACCTAAAGCAAGCACATGCGCAAGTTCTTACATCTGGACTCGGTAGCAACAGCTTCGCGCTAAGCAGATTGCTGGATTTCTGCGCAGACCCTCATCATGGCAGCCTTTCTCATGCATTGAAACTCTTCCAACAAATTCAACACCCAACCGTATGCATCTGCAACACCATGATCAAAGCCCTTCTGCTTCAAGGTGAATTTCTCAACGCCGTTGTTATATACTCCTCGATGCTAAGAAATAGGATCGACCCTGATAGTTATACTCATCCTTCCGTTCTAAAAGCTTGCGCGAGGATGAAGAATTTACATCTAGGAGAGTCGGTTCATGCTTGTACCGTAAAATTTGGTTTTGTTTCTGATGTATTTGTTGGTAATTCTTTGCTTGTTATGTATTGTGCATTTGGTAATATGAGAGACGCAGGGCAGGTGTTCTACGAAATGCCTGAGTCGAGTGTTGTGTCATGGACGGTTATGATTTATGGGTATGCAAAAATGGGAGATGTTAACACTGCCAGAGAGTTGTTTGACATGGCTCCGATTAAAGATAGGGGGATTTGGGGTGCCATGATGTCTGGGTATGTGCAAAACAATTGCTTCAAGGAGGGCTTGCACATGTTCCAGCTGATGCAGCTCGCTGAAGTACAGCCTGATGAAGCCATAATTGTGACAATCCTTTGTGCTTGCGCTCAAATGGGAGCTCTTGACATTGGGATTTGGATTCACAGGTATTTGGGTCAGCTGGGATTTCCATTAACTCGGCGAATGAGCACTGGGTTGATAGATATGTACGCCAAATGCGGGCATATAGATCTTGCCAGGTACGTGTTTGATGAATTGCCGCAGAGAGATACTGTTCTTTGGAATGCAATGCTTTCAGGAATGGCAATGCATGATGGGGAAGGCGCAATCAAGCTCTTCAAGGAGATGGAGAAGGCAAGAATCAAGCCTGATGACATAACTTTCATATCCGTTTTTGCTGCTTGTAGCAACTCGGGTATGGCCAACGAAGGCCTAATGATACTGAACAGAATGTCTACAGTACACAAGATTGAGCCAAAAAGTGAACATTATGGGTGTATAATCGACCTGCTGAGTCGAGCCGGACGATTCGAGGAAGCAGAGAGAATGATTCAGAGGCTTCCTAACACAGCCAACACTTCGGAGGAAGCAGCAGCTTGGAGGGCATATCTGAGCGCTAGCTGCAAGCATGAGCAGACACAGCAGGCTGAGGTTGCTGCTGAGAGACTGTTTCAATTGGAAAAACATAGTGGGGCTTATGTTTTGCTGTCAAATCTATATGATGGTTTGGGGAAGCATGAGGATGCTAAAAGTGTGAGGAAGATGATGAAGTTGAAGGGGGTTGAGAAGGTACCAGGTTGCAGCTCCATCAAAGTGAATGGGATTGTCAATGAGTTCATTGCAGGGGATAAAACACACCTGCAAATTGCTAACATACACTTGCTCTTGAAAAGGTTGAATAAACAAATTGTTCAAGGTGATCTTCAAGGTATGTCATCGATTGCTGACATTGGAGATTAGCGAAGTGGTAAAATTAGTAACAAAAATTGTCCTCAGTCACTATGGACAGGGCCATGGAAATGGTGTTCTGGTCTGTGCTTCAAAGCACACGGCGAGCCGCTGAATTGTTTGTTTGTGGGCCTCAGCAGATCCTAGTCGTAGCTGTTAGTAAAACTAAGCCAGTTCTGTCATTCGTGAAGTCTACGATGCTGGCCACCGATGCTTTGGCGAGAATTATGTTCAGGAACTCATTGAAAAATCTCCTCAGGTTTTGCTTTCTGGTTCAATTTCTCGCTGATTCCGTATTTAGCTATTGAGTTTAAGTCTTCTAGTTGTCAATGGTTCGGTTGGAACTAAACTTTGGCAATCATTGGAAATGGCAGCTTCCGGAGGATATCGAATGGCATTTCATCAGGAATTTGCAGGGCAATAAAGTGAAACCACTTCCAAGTAAGTTTAGAAACTTGTTGTTAAGACCGAGAATGATAACAAACAATAACAATATATTAAGATAATAATAGACGTTACAACCCCGTAGCCGTTCGAGAGGGCTAGGACTCTCCCAAAGTCTCCTTCAAAGACTATATCAAAATATACATTTTCATACCCTTTCAAGGGCTCTACACCCCTATTTAAGCATGGCTAATTACTAACATGCACTTAAACATAAGATATTAATATTCCAAAATCTATCTTCTAACTAGGGGTCTCGCACTTGTCTGCGTAAGTTTGCGAATCACTCCTATATACAATTCAATTTAGTTTGTAATCTCAAAAGAATTTTTCCCTGTGCTCATATCATATCAGTAGAACAGTTCAGGTCTTCTATGTATATACATGACATCCTAACTGAACCAAGCAGCTGAATAAAACCAATTAACTAACACAGAAAAACTGATGGGGGTTGAAAAGAATAACATACACTGTACACTGTACTAGTTCTAACAATCAAATTGAGCTCAAATCTCTTGAGAGTGTTTGTTTGACGTTACTAATGAATTATTAAACATGAGTTTTACAATTCATTTTCAAATAATCACGAGCTATTATAATCACTCATTTCTAACCACTCAACATAATATTTCATTTTTAACCACTCATTTCCAATCATTCATTTTTAATTACTTATTTCTAATCCTTTAAAATAATTACTCATTTTTATTCACATCTAAACGAGTTATTTTTTGTATTGCAACCTTTTATGAAAACGAGTTATTAACTGCAACCTTTTATGAAAACGAGTTATTAACTGCAACCTCCTACAAATAATCACATTGAAACAAGCTATTACTAAAACTCACATATCTAATCACTCAAAATAACCCTTCATTTATTATCACTCAAAATAATCATCTTACAATTTCACATTCAAACACCTTTTTAACCCAATAGTTTCATACTGTTCTGAAATTCCTACATGTTCAAGTACAAAAACTTCATGGTAAAACATGGTAAAGTTTGTTTGCATCTTACGCTCTTACTGATTGGTATACGTTGGTTGCAGTCATTGTCTAACTCTAGAACTGAAGCTTGCAAGGCACTTGAAATATCAGAACAACAACGTGAGCTATTAATGGGTATGTCTGCAGATTTCGAGCAAGCTGTAAGAATTGTTATCATTATGATGTGGTATCTGCTTAATGAGGATTTATATAAACTTGGCCTGAATCATTTCTTAATAAACTTGATAAAATTAATCGATTTTCTTTTATGGAGCTAAGTGTTTCTCATTTATTCAGATAGAAAAATAGAATTTGCTAAGGGGGACGCTTTGTAGATCGATCGCATAATTTACTTTTTACGTAAGAATAGATATATGAGCTTCTTGTGGTATTCATTTTGATGAAACAATCTGAACATTTACCCATCTTTGAATGTAATATAAAGTTTCCAACTCCAGAAATTTTGAGTTTGCAGATTACTGTGAAGTGATGGCTGTATGGTTAGGTCGACACGTTTTTACGCCATAAAATGATAATTGGAGATGGATTACACTGAACATTTATGATTTGAAATAACTGTGAATCTTTTTCAATGCTTTAACTAGACACAATTATAATTTTATTTGGGTTGGATTATGATTTTCTAATTTTTGTTGAGTTGGATTGGTTTTAGGGTTGATCAATTTTTTGTTCAACTCAACCCAAACTAAAGAATAATTTATATATGTATGTGTGAGAGAAGAGAAAACAATTAACAAGTTAGGTTCTTTGCATATTGATAAGTAACATGCACCAATAAAATAGGTAAGCTAGATTTAAGTATAATATCTATCTTTTATTCATTTGTTTATACATTTACAAGCTATGAATAGAGTTGCTTTAAAGTAGAAAAACAAGATCAACACAACCTGCAACCTGAAAATATATGATTGAGTTAAGTTGTTCTAATGCATAGGATTGTAAAGGTTGGAGGATTGACCAACCTGAAACTTTGAATTTGTTATAAAAAATTTCTAATCTAACCTAGGTACCCCCTAGTTTTAACATTCAAACTTCATTTAGTTTGTAAACTTTAAAATAATTTTTTTTTTCAAAATACTACAATTACAATTAAAAATTCAAACTCGTGATCTTATGGTTGTTGGGTATATGTTTTGATAATAATATTTTGTACTTCACTTTTAAAATGCTATAAAATGGTCTGTCAGCATTTTTATTTGACTATTCATAAGTCGTTTTAATAAAACAATTTGGTAATAAATGATAATTGATTGTGATATATTAAAAGTATATTCATTTATTTAATCCTTGATGGACCAATGTGAGGTCACCCATCTAAGTTGAGACTTTAGATCATCCCACCTATCCATTTTATTGAAAATAATAATAGAATAAAATCATGAGGCCTATCATGTTGTAATAGCCTAGAACCCACAAAGTCAAACTTTCCTCAGCCTCCTATTTCTTGATCAACCTTGGCGACGACTTCTACACAAAACCACTGACAAACTTACAATTATATAAAATACCTCTTAACACATGAAACTTTACAATTATATAACGACAACTGATGTGTAAAAGTTTAAAAACAATGAAATTTATAACAAAAAATAAACTATATAAAAATCAGTGCTGTTACTCCCCATCATTCCATCTCATAAGTTAAAATATTTAAAACACTTGAAGATATGTTTGAAGCACAGAAGAGTGAGAAGGAATCACTTTCCATCGTTTGATCCAACACAATTGTTATCACATCAATCACTAGTTTACTATCATTTTCATTGTTTTACCCATTTCATTCAGGAATTAGCCTAATATGCCATTGTTATATTGCGTAAATTGGTAAGTCAATTTATGAGAATGAATAATGATGTATTGCTCTTGATACCAATCATAATGTCAGCAAACAGGCCGCTAAATTAAATGTGTACAAAATAAAATGCAATTCTATATTACATCAGGTTAC
>JBBMEG010000024.1:2526002-2539403 GCA_037832605.1 Cyclanthera cordifolia
GCTTCATTTGGGTAATAGGAAGGGCATTATACTAAAAATGAAAATAACAATTACAGATTCACAAAACATGGATGCCAAACCCAAGTCTCATAGTTGAATCTGGATATCACCAGGCAAACAGACCCAAAATATAAACAAAACAAAGATCCAAGCAAAAACTTATACGAATTATGATGGATGACCTGCGACCCTTTTCTCCATTTGCCCTTAGGTATAGTAGGTGACATTTTTGGGTTATAGCGACCCTCCTTTGCATCAAGAAAACTACAATAAAAATGAAAATAAGAATATTAAACGATTTAGGTTAGAAAATATAGAATTTCACTCAGAAAGCTATGAAATTTGTGGAGTAACAAAATTCTGGCACCAAATCGTCAACAATGAATCAGTGCTTGGCACCTTAGAGTCAAAGCCCTCCATCTACCTGTCCACGAAACTCCTTGGAGAAGCCATGAGATAGCTGTATATATAGCTAAAATTGTACAGTGGAACACAACTACAAAATCAGAAGAGAAATCGTAAGGGAAATTATGAAACACCTCAACTTCATAAAATTAAATGTTCAGATAGCAAAGGAAATTGGCAGCAGTGATTATAAAACACCTGTCAGATAGAAAAACAAATCTCTGGTTAGTAGGATCCTCAAGTGCTGCTTCAAGTAACAACCTCTCAGCAGCAATCATGCTCGACTTTCCCCAGGCTACCTGCAACATGAAATCACTTTATTGCAATCAACTTCCATAACTTAAAACTTGAACATATGAACATATTTAGTAGACTGTTAGTGCTAAAATTTCGTTGGAAAGCCAGCCAAACAGAACAGAAAAACTCCAGATGATAGAAAATATACACGGATGCTATGAAAAAACATAAAAACTTCGTTTTACCAGAACATAAATCATGTTACCTGTATGCTATTCGTCAATTGCCGTCCAAAAAAGAAATGCGACCTAGTCGTCGATTCATCAAACACAAATCCAGGCGCCGAGTGAATATAAATCGAGAATTTCGCAATGTCGCCATTCTGGAATTCAAAATAGCAAATCAATTTCCTGAACTTGCAGATAATGCCAAATAAAAGAAACTTTTAAAAGAGTAGAAACATAAAATAAAAACCTCGAAGAAGCTTCCCCAAAGAAAATCAAGAGGTAGGTTCCGACGAGTGAGAAACAAGAAGGCAATCTTAGGGCGGCCAGAAAAGGAATCAGTAGGAGGACGCAATCGACGAGATAACGAAGCAGCGGCGAGGTCACTCCGAGAAAACGAATGAAACCTGATAAGAACGAGAATGCAAAGTGCAAAAGAGAAGGTGATCACAAGCTTCCAAGTGAACCAGATGAGGCTGCGGCCTGGCGTTGGAGAAGCTTTCTTCTTCATTGTACTTCCAGGAAATGATGAAAAGAGAATTCAAGCAATGAATCGGAGAGAAGCAAGAAAAAATTCAGAGAGAAAAGAGAATACATGGAAGAGGTGGCGGAATCGCCGGAGAGAGAATTAATAAAGAAAAACGCATCAGAGACGGTGGCGAAATGTGAACGGAATTTCGAGGAAGGCTTCTCTGGAATGCAATGAAGAATAACAGTAATACGTCGTCGTATGGTTGAGTTTGTTGAATGGGCTCTCTGGGCTGCAATCTGCCCGTGCCAGGACAAGGCTGATGGCGGGAAGGCCTGTGGGCCCCCAAAAATTTTGTTGTATTTACAGTCACAAAATACCCTTTTTTTTTTTTAAGATAAAATTAAATTATAGATTCAACGTGTAAAACAAAAAGTCTATTAATGACGTGTCTTTTGCGAACGTCAACGTGTTGGATAATGGTTGAAAATTTAATTTTAGAACAAAATATAGCATTTTTTCCTTCAAACATAATTATCTTATTATTTATAATTCAACAGATATAATTTTTTTCGTCATGTTGGTAGTCCTGGTGAAACCCTCCTATCAGCAAAGAACTGTTCCCGTTTTTTGACTTCTTAATTAAATTAAATAATTGTGTTTTCTAAATCAATGCATTTACTTCTTTTAACTCCTGATAAATTTAATCTTGCAACGTCATTTAAATCTCTAAATTTTTTACTTTCTTCTATTTTGATTCTTCAATATGTAAGTCTATTATAAACCATCAAATTTTACCCTATTTTAGTTTCAAAGTTTTAATTTTATTCTCTAAATTAAAAAATAAAAACTCAAAATTGATCTACGGTAAATTTAAACTCAATATTAACTAAATTTTGTTTAATAATATTAAAAATTTCAGTGAAGTAAAGAATACGAAAACTTTTAACTTGAGACTAAAATTAAATATTTAACCATCCAAAATAAAACAAACTTATAAACTCAACAATCAAAATAGAATAAATATTGAAAGTTCAAAAACTAAAATTAAAATTTTGAAAGCTCATACATCAAAATAAAATTTTTAAAAAAAATTAGGGTAAGGATCAAGATAATTGTAATAAAATATACTCAAAAAAAGCACAACTCAATTTGACAAGATATAAATTTAAGATGGGGTCGGATAAATGAAAAAAAGTAAGAAAAATTAGTGATTGATGTGACGAAAGTTAGTAGGTCAAACAAAGGAAAGATATTTCCTTCCCTTCTTTTCTTCCCTTCTCAACCCTTCCCACCACACCAAACATAACCTAAATTTATGTCTAGGGTGATTTTAAAAAAAAAAAACACAATGCCTAAGGTGCTGAGTTCAAATGTCATACCCAAATGAACTTTTTTGGTTTCCTTGAGCAAAAGCATGTCATCAGCAAGGGAAGTCGAGTGCTTGAAATCATCAAACATATCATATCAAAACAGAAAAGAAAGATTAGCAAATTGTGAAACCCTCAGAAAAATCTATGGAAACCGTACAATTCGATGCCTTGAAGTGCTCAATCAGTACAAGGAAAATTTCAAATTCCAGTATGATCAATATTTTAACGGAAACAACATTCATCTCCCCTTTCCTGCAACAAAGGTGGAAACATTTTAATAAAGGTTATAGCTGATCTGAGCTAAAACAGAAGTTGGAACACATAATTCAGGTGTAATCAGCGGTTGATTGGAGTGTGCATCCGGGTAACGATTCTGTCTACAGCATCACGAGACATCACAAGAGTATCATGTAGAAGAATGCTGTAAACGTTCAAACCCTACAGAATCAAATTGGGAACAAGTCAAGAATCTAGACCATGAATTAAAACACTCGAGATAAATCAGATGTTCGCCAATATTTGCATCTTTGCAAAATATGCCTACCCATGTAATGGAAATATAATATATATCTTTTAAGTATTCGAGTCAGCTTACGTATGCCTCTTCCACTCATAAACCACTTAGCTCTACAATACTTGACCACTCGACTTTACAATACTTGGCTGTCAAAGACACTCATTTCTAGTTTCCACAATAGTTTCCATGGAACCTTATATGTTCAGGGTAACGGTGTAATGAAAGGATAGGGCGGACCATCTAGAAATTCGTGAAGTTTAAAGTGTACTGAAATGAAATGTTTTCTGCTTGATAAATTTTAACACCAACTGGAAGATCCTCGTGAAAGATCAAGAATGCCTTAAATGATCTTGAAAATTATTTGACATTTTAGAATTTTAAGAATGTTTGAGAATTGAAATTTGATTTTATCTAAAAGAGATGGCATAGAGATTTTAAAGTTAAACTGCAATATTCAAAGCTGACTAATAAAGGAGAGACATGTGCTAGGGCCAGGGGCTTTTATAAGCAACTTAAATGCAAATTCATTGGTTATCAAACTAACAAAAAGGGAAGCTATCAAGTAGACTCACGATCGAAGGCAAAACATTAACGTAATGAAGGTTTTGTGTGGCCAACTTCAGCTTCTCATCTATGGGACCACCATCAACTAGCAGTAGTTTCTTAGCATTCTCCATTTCATTGACATAGTTCACGATATACTTCGTCTTGTGTGAAGGGATGTCCAAATTATCAAATACTAGAAGCTGCGAGCCACAAACAAAGTGAGGTTTCAGAAGCTTAAGGAAAAAAACATCATGTGTTGGAGCGTGTGTGGGCCAAAGCATTGAAGTGAAGAATTCATCCCAAGTTTTCAGCCTGTGTCCAATATAGACCCATTAAAATGATTGCAAGAAGAAAAAGCCTACCTTTCCTTCTGCAGCTCGAGCAGAAAGCGCGATCATCAAACCCAAGCGACGAACTTTCTTATTAAGCTTGAAAGCATGACTTCGGGGTTTAGGGCCGTGCATTGCTGCACCACCTCTGAACTATAATCATTAGTCAGTTCATTAGTAACTACTGTGTAATATCTCGGCATTATGAATATCAGAATTTAATGTAAGTTCGTAGCTACCTGGGGACCACGCAGTGTTCCATGCCTGGCTCTACCAGTACCCTTTTGTCGCCATGGCTTTCTCCCTGTTCCACTAACCTCGCTAATTGTTTTCGTCGAATGTGTTCCCTGTCATTACTCGAGATGCTTAGCCCCTAAAAATCACATCTAGAATCTTACTCACAACTTGGTATCAAGCAGATTAACTACCTTCTAAGCGTACATTGACACTTCACACAATTAGATTAACAACCTTCTAGGCTTCACAGATATGAGAATAGCAACATAATTAAAATAACTCCCTTCTAGACTTTTCGACACATATGAGAATTGCAACATAACTAGAATTTTTTTATCATTGTGTCGACACTACAGATTCATCTCATTGGCTGTACAAGTATAATAGATTTGATTAAAAAACAAATTAAAATGCAAGATCAAAATTCAATTGTGGCTAATCCGTGTAATATAATCCAATGGTTCAAATAATTAAGGAAATAGTCATCAAAAAACATAAAGACAAAAATAGATACTAGTAAAGAAAAATAAATCGCTTGATAAAGAGAGAGACTGTTTCTAGTCAATCCATCCAGTCTCAGGCAGGAGTACATCAAGAAGCAAAAAACCAATACCTGTTGTCTCTTAGCAAGCTGCCATCGTACAACACGGTGAATGATGTCTTTCCTGATAGGGAGGTCAAAAACATCTCCAGCCAACACCATGAAACCTTTGTCTTCACTTTGAAAGTTCGTCACAGGAATCATCAAGTCCTGAAAAAGTCCTAATGATACAACATAATTAATTAACCACAAAAGAGATCAATAATTCAATATACCAATTATACTCGCCATATTTATTGGCAAAGAATATCGTAAGAGGGGTAGGTTTGAAATATTAGAATAATGTGTAATGGCAGAATAATAATCAGTATTTAAATGTCTTGGGTGAATAGAGGTGTTAGGATTCTTAGGCTATGTTTGTTTTTTGTACAACCAACTATTACTGAAAAACCCCATGTTTGTATTTGGAAGTAAACGACTACTCTTAACCACTCATTAAATCCTCTATCAAACTCTACATTAATCATCCATCAAATTTTACATCAAAGTATTACTCAACCACTACTAACACCAACCCCCAAACAATGGTTAATTACTCAAGCATTAATAACAATATTCTCCAAGCAAGTAGTTAACTATTCCAACCACTAATAACACAAATCTACGAGTAGTTAACTACTTCAACTATTATTAACCTTCCTTTTCTCTCCACTCTACTCTTTTCTACCAAAAACAAACACACCCTTAGAAAGTAGTCTTTGGTAAAGACCTTGGGAGACATTTAGTCCTCTCGAAAGAGTAAGGTATTATAACCTTTATTGATAGACAGGTGGAATATGAAAGGACAAAATGGTTACCTATCTTGCGCTCTTCTGATGCCAGTGGTTTGCTTGATTCAGGAGTTAAAATTGAGGTGGAAATCCCTCGTGAAGCGAGAAAGGACCCAGACTGTATCATAAACTATGGTAATTGGTTAAAAACAAATAAACTCGTGGCTGTTCAATGACAAAAAAGTGGCGTGCATGAACAGACAGATCATATATCTGAAGAGAGTACCTTCATAAGGGTAGAATAGCCCGCAAACATAGAGCTACTCCCATTAACGCGGTCATAAATTTCTACGCAAACACATGTTAAAAATTAAGGAATTATACGAAAACATCTATACATACAAGAAAAGAAAAATAGGTAAGTAAAAACATGAAATGAGGAGGAAATGAGAATGCATTACCATGGGAATTATAAAGTGGTTGATTCATAGTACACACAGAATTACATTGCCGAAATGTTGATAAGGAGCCCATAGAGCGTAATAGCCTTCTCGACATCGAGATCGCCATAGTTAAAACGGACAACAATAAGAGCCGAAGCAATAGTATTGCAACAATCAGCTGTTACCTATTCATCTACAAGAGTAAGTTTCTGAAATATTAGCACTATACCTCAATCTAAATCAACAAGAAACTAAAGAAAGATCACTTAATGTATTGAAGTAAGCTCCAATAGTAATCCTATCCAACATTTCAATAGTAACTACCGAATACATGTACAGCGGCGATATAATGGTTATGGAAATCAATGAAAGAGATACCAAATATTTCATGAAACTTCAACTCCATAGGAAACATTCTACTTAAATTAGCACAATGTATATTTTAGTCGTGACTTTAAGATGCTCGACGAAGTTCCGAACAGAAAAAGAAACATAAAAATAAAACGACTGAAAGAGTTCAAAGAAAATGAAACCTGAATTAAGCGTAGAGGTTGAGAATGAAAGGTCTGCAAATTCCGGCTCGGGGTCTGGTTCTGAGAATGAGAAGGGCAAAGCTTCGCAGGGAGGGGCGAAGAACAAGAAGGGATGCGAAATCTAAGGTATTAACGGGCCCGGTCTTGATGAAAATTTTAAAATTTTGGGCCACCTCCAACCTACGCGAATTCAAAGTTCAAATTTGGGCCTCTAAATTATATATCAATGAGCCGATTAGATAAATAATTAACTACATAATAGAAACTTATTCGAAAAATAGCTAAATTTTATTTAAATTTTAAATAAATGTATAAAATTAAATTTCAACATTAATTGAAAAATTATTAAAATAATAGCCAACGATTATATTTTCATAACTAATTCATTTTTAATTTAATTTAATTAAAATTAGATACATTCGTAGGTAGAGGTGAAGAACAATCAAAAAACAATAAAATCGAACCAAATAAAATCAATTCAATGAATTGATTTGATTTTCAAAACAATGTTCAATTATTGAGTTTAATATTTCAGAAAACTAAAATATATTAGGAACTAATGAAAAATAAAATCAAACCTAATATTTAGATATTTAGATATAATATAAACAAGTAAAT
This sequence comes from Cyclanthera cordifolia, assembly GCA_037832605.1. NCBI lineage: Eukaryota > Viridiplantae > Streptophyta > Magnoliopsida > Cucurbitales > Cucurbitaceae > Cyclanthera > Cyclanthera cordifolia. The sequence continues at coordinate 2,533,245 of JBBMEG010000024.1, forward strand.
TTCGTCATGCATTAGGTTTTTTTTTTTTCTTCACATGAGGTATCCATTTTTCATACGTACCATGATGTCCAATATGGTTATTAATTAAACCAATATGTATCCATTACACTCTACAAATAGCAATAGCTTAATAACATCATTATACATTAAAAATTATGAGGATACGCGTTGAAATATCTCATCTCTAAATGTTGTAATCTCAAAAAAAAAACCCATCAAATTAGAGTCATCGGTTCCGGTATTCTCAAATCATCACAACAATACACCAAAGAACCATGCACAACCCACACGAACAGCTCAAAACATGTTCAATTTTCCAACTTCGATGTTGGCAAATATGAAAAGAAGTAATAAAAAGCATACAAGTTCTGTCAAACCAGTTGATGGAATAATTCGTCAAACATTGACACACAAAAGAGAGAAAAATGCTATCATATGTTAAAATCATAACAATTAGATAAAATAATTAATTAGAGTAGAGTGGGAGAGATATCCAAGGGAAAAGGATTGCCCAAGACAGCGTCCATGTAATACTGTGGATGCGCCGCATCCATCACCACAAATTGCATGTCTTCTGATGGTTTCCAATGTCTTTTTCTTTGGTTGATGAACCAGTTGTTGATTTGCTTTTGATCTAAACCCGTTGATTGAGCTAAAGCTAGCTTCTGTGATTCCTGTTCAACAACATTACTAGCGATTATCACAAAATAATTACAAATATAGACAAATTATAAAATATTTTTATCTATAGTCATTAATACATCTTAATATTGTATTAACAATGTATTAGAAGAAAAATTGAGACAATATTTATTAACACAATAACTACAAATGTTAATTTTTTTGAAAGTGACCATTTTTTTTTTTTTTTTGACTAGTTTGGTAAATTTTCTTGTATATTATTACCCTAATGTCATAACTGAAAAAGATTACGATGCTAATATCATATATTCATTGTTTTAATTTTGATTTCTTATATACTCATGATCTATCTATTATCTAACTTATGTGACACATTTTTGTTGGAATCACAACAATAACATCTACAAAACAAGCGTTTTTCAATGTATGTGAGTGTCTCATATCACTTATGTGCACGTAGACTAATCTCACGAGACATACTGTCTAATCCTATGACAATCTACAAATCAAGCTCGACGGATAATGATGTGTCGAAATAAAATGATCCTTAAATGAGGGTACATACAGATGGATAAGGCCACTTGTAATGTCTACTCCACCAATCCAGGAGCTGTTGTCTGGCCTCTTTAGGCAGCTTTCCTTTTTTCCTCTTCTTCATGAATTCTTGCTTGAGACTGCCCAAATATCCGCTGTACTTGCGGAGGAGCTGACCTTTCAGTTCCCGGTCTTCAGCTAGGGGGTCGATCGAGTTGCCATTGATATCAACTTCCTCTTCGGATGACCCGTTCCTATCAAATGTCTCACCACGCACTGGGCAGTCCGTGTATACCATGTCAGCTAATGACCAAACAAGGAAGACACATATACATGAAGCAAGAAAAAGTACTAATCTACTAGTTCATAAATACCCAAGAAAACCATGACTTAACTAATTAATCATATGATTAGTTCTACAAGCATATGATCACTACCACCAATAATAAAGTTTAAAATATTTTTCAAAAGAAAATGACAACATCAAAACTGTTCTAGGTGTATCAATATTATGTGACTGCTAGATATTATAACAAATAGAAACAAAAAGTAACAGGTAGCAAATAAAACAAACAAACAATGTGTACTTCCATGCTGAATTTCAATTGAAAGTACTAGAAAATTCAGTTTAGAAACATTGCAATATAGAAACACAATGCATAATGAATTATCACTACATTTAAGGCATTTCTAAAGCAAGATAGAAAAGCATAGGTAAATGTCCAATTACAAGACCATGTGTATAAGTTACTCACTCCCAATTGAAAAATACGACACTAGTGAAATGTCTGGCACATAATTCATTTTACAAGGAGAGGAAATAACTTGACAGAGACTCGAACTCAAGACCTCGCAAGCCCTAATACCAAATTGAGTTATGTTTAACCAATAAAACCTAAAACTTAAACCGATGAATTAAGGTAAATTTAATTACACCAACAAACATGATGAACTCCATGGAAAAGAATTAAAGATGTATGATCATATGAACAACGCATAATCCAATGAATCATGAACGAGAGATCAATACACAAGCAAATAACTACAAAATATGTTCACAAATGGTCTCTTGTTGTTTTTGGTGGTGAAATTGGAGTGATAAACCAGTATTCCTGAAACACTACTTTTAACCACTCATCAAACCTTCTTTCCAACAATTGCATCAAATTTAACATAAACAATATCACTCAATCACAAATAATATCAATTACTAAACAAGTAATTAATTATCAACTAGTATTAACATCAATCCCCAAACAAGTATGCAGCTACAATTAATCATTTCATTCCACTCTTTTCTACCCAAAACAAACACACCCAAACTATGAATAGATGGTTTGAATTAAACAGGGGTGAAAAAGAAAACTCCAGTCGGCCTGTAATTGTCAATCAACTGTACACAGATAGATTCCTGCATTTTGTACTCGACTCTTGTTGACACAAACATCTAGAAGCCTTGTCAACAACAAATATGGTTAACCAACTACTACTTACCCTTAAAAATCATTAAACATAGTATCAGAACAAGTCTGTAGTAAGAAAATGATGTTATAGCCTATGTTTGATTTAGTAAAACAAATGAATAAACTACTAATTCTCAAATGTTCTTAATGCCCATTAAACACAATGTCAGATCTTACACAGATCCCCATACTTGTAGTTAACTATTTTAACCACAATTAACACAATTTCAAACAAGTAATTAGTTACATCAAATACCAATAAATCTTTCTCTCCACTTCACTACACTCTTCTTCACCATAAACAAATACAACCTAAATCTGTAGTATCACCCAAGACCATAAAGGCAGGTAACTTATTCTATATCCTCAAATACGCTCGACTATTCACAGAAAACAGTTCATTAACCTAACTTTATTCCATTATCAAATTAAACAATTAAATAATTAACCAACCAGCAGCATAACAAAACTAGTTATCTCCAACAATTATGATTTAATGCAAACTTATAAATTTGACCGTATTAGCTATCAAATCAATTAATTAATACTATAATAATAAACAAGTAGGAGATCAGCATAAAAATAAAAAAAAAAAAACTAATAATCTCTGTCAATTTATGATAACGTCCATCTCTAGACCAATTCATGATTTTTGAAAAGATAATGGTCTTCTCTTGTTATTATTTTTTTTTTATATAAAAAAAAAAATCAGCCCAAATACTCAAGCAACCCTAACAAGAAATGAAGAAACTTGCAAGGAATCAAAATAAACAATAGCACACAAAAAATCAAACAATTTACCCTAAAAAGAATTGAAGGAAAAAAAAATAAAAAAAAAACTAGAGAAAGAGCCGTTAACCCATCAACATAAGTGAACTTCACGTAATAACGATAATTATTAATGAACTAATTATAGACCAAACAAACATGCATATAAAAAAAAAAATTAAAAAAAAAGTGGTAGTTAGAAAAAAAAGAGACCAGCAGCATTGGAGGAAAAAGAGAGAGATTTGAACTGGCACTCAATCCGTTGAAGAAAAAGCATAGCATCTCTAAAGGGTTTAGAAAGTTCTTGTTCATATTTAATGAGCATCTCACAGTAAGCTTCCATGAACTGATCAAGACCCGGATCTTCACCAATACAGCACCCCCCATCAACACTCATTGCTCCTGCGGATGCACACGCTTCCTCTAGCCTCGCCGCCACCTCCGGCGCCGCCCCCACCTGCCAAAACTTCAGATCTAAACCATATCCAAAACTCAACGAGAGCAGTAACTCAACGACATCAATTACCTTGCGACAATTGACGTAGGCGGCGAGGAGGCGGTGGTAGTGAGGATGAGACATGATTTTAGCCTTCATGTGATCGTCATTAGAAGAAGAAGAGGAGGAATTTGGATTATTACTATTGTTGTTATTATTGTTATTGGGTTCATCCATGAAGTAACAAATAGGGTTAGAATGGGAATTATTGAAATTGGGAGGAAGAGGAGGGATTAAAGGATTGCATGAATCTTCATTGGAGTGGTGTTGTTGAGAAGAGATAAAAGGCATCATCATCATCATGGAGGATAATCCATTATTCGTTTGATCTAAAAAATTGCTCATCATTCCTGAAGAACTTCCAATAGAACCATCCATTGAAGAAAAAAAAAAAATTTAAAAAAAAAAATTTAAAAAAAAAAAAAAAGCAACTTGGATTTGTGTTTGTGTGTATTGGATTTCTTTCTCTCTCCTATTAAATCTCACTTGGGGGCACTCCCGGGGTTTTAGCTTCGAAAGGTTCAGGCTTTTGAGAAACTGGAAAAGCCTGGCCTTTGCTTTCCCTTACCTCTTGTGCTTTGGGTTTTTTTTTTTTTTTTTGGGGATGAATGTGGGTTGTGTTTGGTTTTGAGCGATGGTGGAAATTTTGATATTGGGTTTTTTTTTTTTTTTTAAATTTAGAGATTATGTTAAATTTGTGAGTGGACCGTGTGGTTGTAATGTGCACGTAGCAAACAATTAAATGGGGGTATTTTTGGGGTCTTTAATTGCAAAGGGCAGTGATAAGGGACTGTGATTACTGGCAAAAAGAACGAGAGAGAGAAAAAGGGTAAGAGAGCAGCATAGGGCTTACAAAAACCAACGCAGATTCGTAAACTTGGGCAGTGGCGACCGATGGACGGGAGGAGAGAGAAAATAGGAACAATAATTGATTAGAAATAAACGTTTACCAGATGTTTGATACTGGATTTTAAAAAATATTTCGTATTAAATACTTCTAAAAAAAATTCTATTGGATTTCAATTATTATTATAAAATTTATAATAAATCTTTATTTAAAATACTAATTTTAAATTTTCTTTAAATATTAATTATCACTTTTAAATACTCAACATAAATATTCTTAAAAATTACGTTCAAACAAACTTTTAACGGTAATCATTACTTTTAAATTTTTAATCTAAATACTAATTTTAAATACTTTTAAAATCTCAATCCAAACATCCGCTATAAGATGTTTGGGTCACCGTTAATATAAGGAGAGAATGGGAAGGCAATGACTTCTGGTTAGGTCACCGAGAATTATTCTTCTCATAATCATGTTTCATTAGTGTATTTTGGGTAGAATAAAATAGGTATTATTTGAGATTTTATTGGAAGTTTATTTAGAGTGTTTAGTTTGACGAATTATTAAGAAAGAGATTTTTGTTTGTTTATAATAACTCGTTTGTATAATAGTTTTAATAAAGTGTTTATAATTACATACGTGTTTGTTTCATAGTTTTTGAAAAATATTTGTATATGATTGTTTGTTTGTGTGATGGTTTTGTTGTGGATTTCGAGGTAATTGTTTGTCAATAAGGTGTTTTGATAGAGTGGTTGTAATAAAAGAAATTTGTAACACTTATTTTGTGGATTAATCGAGCACTTATTTGAAGCACGTTGACTTATTTTGTATGTTCATGAAGCACTTATTTACTCTATTTTTGACTTTTTAGACAAGCAATTTATAAAACCTAACACTTCAAACTTAATTAAAACTCATAAACAAACACCTCAAAAATGATTATTTTGTAGATACTTATGTGGTTATTTATCCCGTCGTTAAAAATGATAGAATTATTCAACACGTTTATAAAATAAGTGGAGTTATTATTCTCATAATTAATTGGTTTTGAGAAGTTTCTAAATTATTATGGGATATTTAGTATAAAATGTTGAAATATTCTTGAAAGAGTAGTTCAAATTAGCATTTATTAAATCTCGTAAAAAAAAAATACATTCAATATTAATTTATTCTTACTTTTCTACATGTATATAAATTGCTTTCCGTTCCCTTTCTTTTTCTATACATCTTACCCAAACATGTAATTAGTAACCCTTGTAAAAAATACTTGCATTCCTCTCTATCCCCAACCACAAACAATATGCTCCAATATTGTTGCTAGTAACCCAATTTTTTGTTGGTAAGATTAATTCGTCATAACTATTGAAGAATTAGATTCGATTAAGATCCAAGGAAGAAAACGTGAACTC
>JBBMEG010000024.1:2544617-2555247 GCA_037832605.1 Cyclanthera cordifolia
AGAATGGTTATTTGTGTTTGAGATAAAGACAATGATTATAAGGAGAATAATTAATTGTGTATAAGTGAAAATAATGATAATGAGAAAAATAAAATAATAAGTATGATGTTAGTGAAATAGTTATGGGAAAAATAAAAATTGTTATGGAAAGAATAGAAAATATTTAGGAAGAGAATAAAAATGTGATTTTGGAAAAAAGTGAGAATGAGAGGAATGATTTTCGGTGGCCAAAACACCAAGAATCATCTTTCTTCTCATTCTCCCCTATATTAATGATGGCCCAAACGCCCTCTTAAGAGTTTACCCACTATACTATATTAAGGACACCATTGACACATTCTTAGGGTGCAACACTGGATATATCGAAAGAATAAAGATATGAAATTATCGATAAATCAATGTCAAAGGTTGGTCTTGGACTTAATACCTCAAGAGAAGCACAACTTTAAAGTCAAGTCTTAGACAGCATCAATTCGTCTAAAACATTATCTTTTTCTTGAACAAGTTGGCTTGTTCAAGACCTTTGATACTCCAACTCTGCAGATTTGACCCAGTTTTCTGGAAATGGAGTGTTTAAAGAGGATGTTATATTTGCATAAACGGCTGAAATTTCAAATTAAAGATTTGAACGTACACAAAATCCCACAAACTGAAAGTTTCTTACTTTCATGGCACCCTCTGAGGCAGACAAGCACATTAATGAAAAAGCACTGATCATGCTGTGTAAAATAAAACGTCGAATCATGGTTGTCTCATCAGTCAACCTATGCTGGGCTGAGGATGATGGGCATTGTTTGAAGTCCCATTTGAATAATGGACTCAAACTTCAGCCTCTTTGCCACAGCATCTCCCTGTTGTTTGTTTAGTTCCTGAAAAAATAATCCCCCCATTTGAGTTAGTAAAGTATGGTGAAATTCAATATTTAAACTTGAATAGAAACTAAAATCAGAGAAGTCTCCCCAGTTCGATGCCAAATGCTAATGTTTTCAGTCCCTGAAGTAAAGAATTCACTGTTCTTGGTTTCTTTATGCATACTTCAGTAAATAACAATGAAAGTAAAATTATGGAATTGTTCTAACTTGGGCCTCCTCCAAACATCTCAAGGCCTAATTACAACTAATGCAACATATCTCCTTCAAAATAGTTAAGAATCCAAGTCCCACGCTTTGAATTCCTTGAAGCACAAACGATGTTAAATATTATATAGTAGAAATTCCATCTCAGCAAAACTGAGAATAAAAGCCGTAACCCAACTTTCTTGTGGCTTTTTCAATGTTAAATCTTCATATTTCTCTTCAAATTAGTGACCCTTTGACTTCAATCTTAGATTGGTTTCCAATTGAATTAAAATCTTTTTTGTATTTGATGAACTCTAATACCATATTAACCATGAGAGTAGGAGTAACACCTAAAAGTTATGGAGCCTTGTGATACTCACATTAAACACTGTAACCCAAATTAGTGTATTGATCTAGGAAACCCAAATATGATTAGAATATATAAAACTTAGAGATCTTTGGTTGAACTTTTGTACCGGGAAAAGAAGCTGGAAGCTGGAAAGATATTTCATAACAGAATTTAGAGTTCGAGAATGGAAATAATTACCATGAAAATGCGAATTAAGAAAAATGATTAGAGGAGAAAATGTACAATTAAGAATGATGGGAATAAAATGTAATATATGTAAAATGCAATTATGATTGAATTAACCGCTTACAGGAGAAAATGTTCTAGATAATGGAATGTAATTTTGATGAAATCCGATTATTTGTAGAATGATTGAATTATCCTCATCATTCTCCCATGCCCAAACACCCCTGAATTAAGTGCATGAATAGCAAGCTATCCATTAGATCACTCTCCAAGTGGGAAAATATAGGAATCTTATCCAAGTACATAACCGGTAGTTGCCAGTTGCCACTTCACTTTTAGCTTTTTTCAAACACTATTTCCAGCTGAAAGGTGGTAATCCTGAAAAAAGCCGTAAATGGAAGAGCAGACAGGCGGAACAAAACCGATGAAGAGTAGCGACGAACAGAAATGTCAAAAATATAGACGTGGTGCATCAGATTTTCCAACCAGCAAGCTTCCGATCAGAAATACCGTTGGTCTTCCAGATCCTGAGGATGAAGATTCCCACATTTCCACAAGTAAAGAAACGGGAAGCTCCTGCAAAAAGACAAGATTGTCAGACCTGGCAAAGAGCCTACAAATCTTGACCGAGTCGCTGCTCACAAGGGAGCATGCGGAAATGGAGATTTTCAAGGCCAGGGAGACCATCTGCCTTGAGGAGGAAAAGAGGAGGCTCGAATCAGAGGCCGAGTTGACTCGGATGCTTCTCCAGTGTCAGCTGCAAATCGCCTCATTTCTTTCGGCCAGGCAGAGTCCCGACCGAAAGAGGAAGCGAGTTCAGGAAGATGATACATCCTCTTCAGTTTCCTTAGAAAGGTGGAAATGGAATAGAATCTTGAGCATTCTTTAGTTAATCTGCAAGATGTTAGAAACTGATATATGATATTTTGTAAACACAGGAATGGAGCTCTGCTGCTAAGTTTTATTCAACTCAACATGATCACCTTTTGAAGCTGGCTATGGTTAGAAAGGAAATCGTAGCAGGATTATAATAATTGTAACCATATCGATCAACAAAGCATGATATTGATCGAATTACTGAATATTTTTGCATTTCTGTGTCAATCCTAAGACCATTTCATTGGGCATATAAATAAGGAAACTAGCTAGGTGGGTCGATTTAAACAATCAAGCTAATTGGGTTTTCTTCGTGCGGGTGTCTGAGTCTTTTATTCTATGGTCGTCAATAGCTTGCAAAGCCTTGCGCCTGCTTATGGCACACTCGACATATTCTTGAAGGGGTGGGAGTATTCCTTGTTCTCCAGTTTTCGATACTTTCCCTCGAATTATCTGTAAAAATAAACCCAGAAGGAGAGGTTATAGCAGCCAGAAAGAACTCTACGCATCAGGAATCGACAATATAAAGAATTCGGTAGTTTACCTTTGACGCCCATGATCGCTCGGCTTGCTGACAAATATCCCTGATGTCCCTTCCAGACATTCTGAATATACATGAGAAATGGAGGAAAAAAAGAAATTAGATTTAGATATTATAAAATTAACTGCAGCTCAAAGATGAAGTTGACAAAAAAAGAAATCAAATAATATATAGTTTCGGGCCTGTGATGAACGTACCCTTCTGTTGATCTTGCAAACTCGCTCAATTCAGGTTTTGTTAGCTGCTTTGCGTACTGAGCAGCTATTTCCTGACGATTCCCCTCATCAGGTAAACCAAATGTGATCATCAAGTCAAAACGACTAAACGAAAATTTAGGAAAAGAAATTAGTTCAGAAAACCCAGCCACCAAGCTTGTTATTATTATTATTATTATTATTATTTCTAATACAAATTTGATACCTGATCAAAGCAGGATCAAGATCCTGCTTTCTATTCGTGGCGGCAATTACAACCACTTTTCTGTCCTGCTCAAATCCATCAATCTGCACAAAAATGGTAAATTAAACTAAGTTGCTCATTATTATGTTAATGAAAAATTAAAATTCCAATTGACTGCGTCCGAATTAGCCATTTGGTGTGCATGCAAATGTTTTTGTGAAACATTATGTTAAGGTAATTCATAAATGTGCTAAAGCACATGACTTTTGGAGCTATGGATTTATGTAAAATTCATCTGTACCTGACGCAACAACACTGATAATACTCTTCGAGTAGCTTCATGCATTTCACTATCACGAGTAATTGCAAATGAATCAACCTGCAGTTGGAAAAGAAAAACAGACAGAGGGAAAATCGCAAATTTTTAAATCTAAAGGTATATAGACACTGTAAATAAAATTTTATTTTTTTAAACAAAAGCAGCTGATAATCTGTCGAGCCCCCATTTACCTCGTCCAGGAAAATGATAGCACCAGTACTAAGTTCATTAGCAAGCGAAAATACTTGCCCCAAGAGGCGTTCACTTTCACCATAGTATTTTGACATGATAACCTCCAAAGGTAAATACACCAATGGGACGCCCTGAAACAAAATGCAATCACAAAAAAAAAAAAAAGGTTTCGTTATGGGTCACAAACTTGATCCACAAAATCTATATATATATATATATATGCATATATATATATATATGTAAAGATAGATATATGTTTATATATATATTTGAAAAGTTCATTAGAACGAACTGCCACTATAATTGAGGCAAAACCACAAAGCTGGAGGCAAAACCACAAAGCTCATGATCTTCCTCCGAATAAGAAGACGGAAGAGAACAAAGAGCCTATTTTGCGCCCACAAAAACCCATGAGATCCGAGACTATTTTGCATGTTGAATAAGAAAATTGTATGATTAAAGCAAGCAGACATCATTTCCTAGGAACAAAACAAATCAGATAACTTTTTAAGCTATAATCGATTTTTCCGTGAGTTGAAATCTTGAAAGTATATTAAGTAGTCAATATGGTAGAAAGTCTCATCCTCAAAGCCCCCAGCAAAAATAACAAATTTAACTAGTATTCTCAATCATCCTTTTTTTAGATTATCATGAATACAGAAACAACGGATTATAACTTACAGCTTGATTTGCAATCACACGAGCAGAAGATGTTTTTCCTGTACCTGAACCATAGATGCTAAAAGTAAGCTGGGCTTACAAATGTTCAGTTTTTCTAAGCTAGAAAGGCAAAATACAACTACAGAAATCTCAACACTCTGTTGAATCTCAACGCCAATGGCAAGCAGAGTGATTTAGAATAAGGTGTAGAATTTGTTCAAAAGCCAAGTGCAACAAAACTTTGCATCCTTGACAGAAAGTGCACTATTATTATATTATATTATTATTTTTTTGAAACTGGAAAATCGAAGCTTCGCTTCACTATACCACATTATTATTATATTTATTATTACTATCTTTGATAAGATACCTTGCAAAGATATCATGAAGTGGACAATCTTTGTTGTATTCTACAAATCTCATGAATGTGTGTCGTGTGGTATTTTAAGAGCAGCAGCAAACCTTTTTCTACCAGAGCATCATGGAAAATAAGTAAACTAATCCAGAGTAATCTTACTTCGGAAAATAAAGAGCAGGGACACAGAAAGAAGTACAGACGTAGTACTAGAGTATAGATTCTAGTTCTAGATAATATCAATAACAAACTACTAGAGAACTCTAAACAATATTGATAAAACAAAATACTAGAGCATTTTGATATTTTCCCTTTTAAGATTAGGAAAAACATCTCTTACCCTCTCTAAAGACTGAACATATATTTTTCCATAAGATTGATTAAAAGAAACAGCCATAGGGTTTAAATTTTAAAAACTGCATCTTTTCCTAAAAGGACTATGATTCTGGATAATTAAAAGTAAATAAAACAAAAAAATAAACAAAAACAATTTTACATAGTATAGTTGAATCTCCATTTTTAGATGAAGAAACAATCATTGTATAGTTGATTCTCATTCTCTCATATTCCAAGAAATATTAATAAGGTGGTTAATATTTATACTAAATGGAACTACAGAAGAAATATTGTTCCATGCATTTGTATAGTTGATTTCATGAGTCGTATAGTTGATTCTCATTCTCTCATATAACTTTAACTATGAAGCGAAAATGAGAGTTTAAGCACATAAAATGGTCAGGATAAGGAACATGCATAACCTAGTAAAGAAGATCTATTTACTGAAATCTAATTTATTTACAGATATTCTTGATTAAGTAACAAACCTGGAGGCCCTTCAAAGAGAACAGCTCGGGGTCTATTTGATTCAAACTTGCGCCGTGTCCCATGAGCAATATCATCAAATAATTCTGGATTATGCAGAGTCATCAGTATTGTGTCTTCAATTTCTCTACAATAAGATTATGAGCAAATGAAATTAGGAATACACGATTCTTTGTAACATCTGTAGATGTTATTCCGACAAGCTTTAAGGAAATCTGCATGATTTCATAGAAATAAGAAAAGTAAGTGGATAAGAAACACACTAATTTAAAACGTTCGTGAAATTTTTTGCGAAGTAAGGTCAACTATATCATCCATTTCATGTCCAGGAAGAAATGACTGCATTTCATTTTTAACATTACTTAAAACTTAAAAAACTTCATATCAGAATTTATGCGTATTAGGCCCCAGTGTACATGTTCCTATACATAATGAGAGAACTACAGATGTATGCAATACACAGCCGAGACAACCTCTTTTGTTGATCATAACCAGCAATGTTATCCCAGGATATCTCGTTGTTCAAGGAATCAACATGTGCTTCCTCAAGTCCATAAACTTTAACACCCATTGCTTCAAGGCTAGATATAGATTTTTCAGAAGATGGCATTGGTGTAGACCCTTCCCTTGATTTTCTTTCAAAGGATTTACCTTCTCCTAACTTTCCACCAGCTAATTGTAAAACAGAAACTAATGAATCAAGCTCTTCAGTGCTCAAGCTTCCCTGCTTTATGAACTCAATTTCCTGTAGCAATTTGCAATAGCCAGTATGAGAATTTTCTATTTAAACTTGTACGCCTAAAATAAGTTGACTAATTAAGCATTAAAAATAAAAATGAATTTATATGCCGTAACTAGTAATTTATTACAAAAATTTGCACTAACAGTTTTATCTGAAGTAACAAGTGAATGAAATATCAAAACGGTTAGATCTCCATCCCCAGCATCAATTTCAATTGAGCTTCCATTGTTTCCTCCAGCTTCTCTTTGAGCTTTTGGGCGAGAAAGAGTTAGTTGCCAAGCAACAGGACTGCATTAGTACAATTAATAAATAATAACTTAAGAAGAATTGCGGGCATTTAAGAAACAATTAAGAATGAACTTAAGAAAAATAAAATGATGAGTTGATGATTTAACATGATTAACCATGGCATCATAACAGGAGATCCATCAAGCGGTTTTATCCCAAATTAGTATTGATTTTCACTTGATGGCAGTTTTCAAAATTTCCAACCTCACAAGTAAAGTGGAGTACGAATTGATATAATTAAATTTATCTCAACTCATCTGTTAAACTTTTGAATTGAATGATGATTTAACATGATTAAACAGAATATTAGTAACAAAGAAGCAAATGTAAAAGTCCTTCCTTCTCCAAAAGGAAAATCACTTGACATAATTATGGATACCGTGTAAAACAGCATCGTTTTCCCTTTAGAGCATTACGACATCGTTTTTGTATCAATTGTCTCCTTTATTACAACGACATTTAAGTCGTTCATTTTTTGTTATTCATTGCCATACTTGGCCATTTTGTGTTGGTTTCTTATGTGTATGAGAGTTGTACTTTACCTATTTAAACAACCTTTTGGGTAAATGAAAATTCATTGAGCCTTTCAGCCATTTCTGATTCTGTTTACCTATTTAAACAACCTGTTGGTTCCTTAAGTGTATGAGTGTTGCATTGTCTCTGTTTTTGCTTCTGGTGAGCATTTGTAAAATGGTATCAGAGCTTCCAAGGCAATCACCATGGGAATAATACTCGTGCCCCAAGAAGCAACGATGCAACACCATAAGAACTTCGGTTGGAGTTGCACCATCGATGGTGAATATGATAACTCATCATTTGGTCACCTTGTTAGTACGGTTCAGTGAAACTAGATGAGAAAACTACCTATTGTGGGCAATGGTACTCGCCATCTTGCGAGGCCAAAAGATGGATGGATGCTGATCATATATGCCGATGATTGTGGAACTGAAGTCTCGATTCCAAATCCTCAGTTGGAGGAGTAGATTACGACTGATCATACCCTATATGTCCAACTTTTTAGGTTAATGACCCCAGGACTAGCAACTGATGTTGTCGACTTGGAGACCTCAAGAGAGGTGTGGTTAGCTCTGGAGCAGATGAGAGCAACCAGCAAAGTCATAATCAAACAACCGGGAGTTCTTCAAAACATAAAGAAAGGTACAATAAAGATGCTAGAATCTGTCTCTGCCATGAAACAGGCATCTGAAAGCTTAAAGTTAGCAGGGGTTCCGGTTCCCCTATCTAACCTCATCTCCTATGTGTTGAGTGGTTGAGATTCAGACTATATTCCAATCATTTGCACCATTGAGAGTCAAGATCTGAAATCCTGGCTAGACCTGCATGTAATGTTGGTCACATTTGAAGGTACGCTGATTCATTTTAGCCCTACCCTATGCTTTGCCTATTTAAACAACCTTTAGGGTAATGAAGATTCACTTAGCTTTTCAGCCATTCCTAATTATGATTTTCTTTATTTTTGCTTCCGGTGAGCATTTGTAGGTGACATCAACATCAATAACAATTAAATATTTGCAACCAAGTGACTCGTTGATTCAAATATTCAGATGCAAGTACCTGTCCCACGCACGCAATAACATATCTGAGCCACCATCACACTGTTCAACTTTTAGTCCAAGATTTGATACCAGATTTGCAACCAGATGTGATACTTCACAGCTGGAAGGAACTTGGAACTTGATACTGACCTGCATCTCATTCCAGATAATTAAAACATAATTCCAAATGCAAATATCTCATAATACTAAATATAAAAACTAACATTTCATCTCAATATATGCCTATGTATACACTTTTAGCATATAGCATGCTTCCATAAGAAATATGGTACACTACCTCTTTCAAGCACTACTTTGTTCAACAAATTCCGTTTTTAGACAGTTCGCTTACTGTTAACATCAATAGTTATTGGCTCAAATTTTCAGGTATGAATCTAAAATATTTTATTAATCAGCAACCATAAACCTGGCGAGTCAAACACACACACGTGTGTGTGTATATAACACTTAACCTTTTGCCCCTTAACTCCAACAATAAATCGCGGTGTGTGTGTGTGTATATAACACTTTACCTTTTGCCCCTTAACTCCAACAATAAATCGCGGACAAGAACCATACTTCAGTCCTTTGTTCCTGATTAACTGTTGAATTCGCTGTCTCTCTTTCTTTGCAATCTCCTCCATATCAGCATGGGTAGAGATGCCCTCTGGTGGTGATGAAGTGACAGCAGACTGCAGAAAGCTAAAGTCGTTACTATATAAATTCAAATAACTCAGCAACAAATTGACCAGACAAAGAGACAACAAATATATTTAATTAGAACTAAGTACTATAAAAACAAAAGTTCAATTATAAGCCACCAGATATGTTTTGAGAAATATCAAAGATCGTCACCAACAACCGTCTAAAGGTCCGGACTCAGAAAGTTTTACAATTAAGCTCATTCGCGAGTTTTGAATTTCTCCAATTTCAGAGATTTAAGAAAGCATATGTTGGAAACCCGAAGTCTTGCTTAGAATCTACCGCTTGGGAAATAATCAAGGACCAATCATCAAGGACGTACCTCTTCAGCTTCTGCATATGCTACCTCCATTGCCCCAACTCCTAACATACCAGCAACGATAGATGGATAGAGAAAGTAAGGTTCGCGTCCATTAGACAGTGGCCCTGGTCTTAGATACTCCGTTTGATGCCGAAATTGTCCTGCAATACATATGATAAACCTCTATCACTTGCTCAACCAATTCATTTAAAACAAAGTTTCATTTCTACTATAGAATATCAGTGACTGAAGAACATTGTTATAATTCAAGAGACTAAGAGCTTCCGCCCACTGACGACAAATCACAGAAACACGTACACGTGAATAACAGTAGCTTAGAGAAACCAAGATTACAAGAAATTAGAAGAGAAACTTACTCATATATAAGCTGCTCCATCCGCTCGAAGAATCCTTGAGTTTGAACGACGCAACTATTCGCCACGCTCGGGCGGTTCTGGCAATCCGCCCCAAAACCGACATCGAATCTTCTCTGCTATAGAATATAAAGTAATTTAGGAAGGAATCTTAAGCTCACGGCGAAACGCCGATCAAACGCTGATCGACGATGAACGAACGAGAGAGCGGACAGTGCCTTCCGTGGACGGTCGACAAGTCGGAACAGCCACCAGTGAAAATTAAGATTCGTATTGCTATTCCTTTTTTCTTTTTTTTTTCTTTTTTTTTTCTTCCTTCACATATGGGCCGGGCCGCTGTATTGGGCTCGATCATGGAGCTTGATAAAGTTGAGGCCTGCCCACCTCTTCTTGTACTCTTTTTGTCGTCTTCCCCTTCTCTCTCTTCTGTTTCTAACTCTTTTCTTTTTCTTTTGTGAAAAACATCATGAACAACATGCACATATAGTACACAAGAAAAAATACAAGAAGAATAGAGGGTAAAGAGATAGAAGGAGAATAGACCAACATATACATGGTTCGGCAACATAAGACCTACATTCGGGGCAAGATCACAGGTAAGTCTTTATTTCCTCTTGTTTTATTTTTCATAAAAATACACACAAATGCACACCCCTCGCTTACCGATTTGTGTGTATATATATATATATAGATATATATATACCTCGATATATGAGTTATGAACATGATACAAGATTTAGGTAGTGCCTTGGTGACTAAACTTGGATGGTTAGACTAGGGTGGTTAGAACTTTGTGTGAGAAACAAACCCAGGAAATTACTCATTTTATTTTGTAACTCAGAGTGAGTATCAATTTTGAAACTATTTTCTAAAAATTCAAATAATTAAATATTTTTATAAAAAATCTATT
>JBBMEG010000024.1:2582345-2597652 GCA_037832605.1 Cyclanthera cordifolia
TATTCTTTCGTATCCTTTCTTTCGCTTTCTTTCTGTCATAATCAAACATGTTCAAGTAGACTACTTGTCAATTGATTTAATGAATACAAAATCATATTTGAAAAATATGAGTAGTTGTGTGGAAATTTTTTGTTTAAATAGAGAAGTTAGAAAACTCTCATTTAACTTAAAAGCTAAGTATTCATATATATATATATATATATAAAATAAGTAGTTATGTGAATTGGATAGACAAGTGATAGCCTTATGACAGAAAACTCTCATTTATGGAGTCTTCCAAACAATATGTTAGCCAACAATCATGATACATATTTTCATTATTTTCTTGGTGAATCAAGACATGATTGGAAGTTTTGTGATCAATATTTAAAATATTTTAAAACGGCTAGTTCAAGTGGTTTAGGGAGGTCGACTAGCAATGAGAATTTGTCATAATATCTCTTGTGGTTTAGCGCCCCCTATGACGAATAATGTCAAGCACAATATGTACACGATGATAAATTTACTGGAGGGGAGGTGTGACATTGGCGGAATTGTACGAAACTCTATTAGGGAGGCTATGATTTCTTTCTGCAAGCCGATTACTAGTGTCTTTGACTTTGATCTAGTTGAAGCAATGGCAGTTCAATATGGTATTGAAATGGTTGTAGAGCTTGAGTTTAAGTGTGTGGAGGTGGAAAGTGATAATCAACATATTGCAAACTTGTTACAAACGCATTCTCAGTGTAGAACAGAAGTGGATTGAGTTATTGATGATTTGTTAAGTCTTGCGGAAAATTTGAGCTTCGTTCATTTAACTGTTGTGACAGACAGGAACTTTGTTATTCATTCTCTTGCGAAAATGGCAGTTGTGGAAGGTTTAGAACTTCAGGGTATGTAAGATGTTCCAGATCAAATACGTAGGAATTATTTAGTTGAAATTAATTGTGCTTCTTACTAGGGTGTGGGTGGGAATGTTGCATCCTAGAATAATGTTGTTAAAAAAAAAGAATTGAACTACTATGTTTGATTTTTAAATTAATTAAATCCAAATCGATATCCAATAAAAAAAACTATTGATTCGATTTCCAATTTTGATCTCATTAAGAATTTGATTTATTTTTCAATTTTTTTTACTCATTATCAATTTGATCTTAATTTTAATTTTAAGAATTTTGTTTGATAACCAATAACATTTCCAATAAAAAACATAATATATTTATAATTTATAATATTTTTCCTCCATATTTCACACATAAATTTGTTATTTCATTGAATCTCAATCCGATTATGTTTTTAGACCCAATTCAATTTTTATATTGATTCTACCATAAAGACCCAAAACAAACCAATATATTTCAATTTTTTAACGTATAACCTTTAGATTTGGTTTACATTCGTCGATTTAAGATTTTTTCATTCTTACCTAATCCAAAAGTAGGAGTTAATAGGGTTTGACCAATCCCTATTACCAGCTATCACAAATCCTGCATCCAAACACAACCTATATAACACTGGATCAAAAGTTTAATCACCTAGTCCAAATATATATATTTTACCTCTAACTGAAGAAAGAGTATCCCAAATAGTGTTTCAAAGAGAGACAGGCATCATAACACTAGAGAGAGAAACAACTAAAACTTCAAAAGAATCTTCTTTCCTGTCTACAGTAAATAGATTAGATTAGATCACAAGCTTTTAAATCCATTACTGACTTTTCAAATCTTTCAATCAACAAAATAAAGAAAAATTTCAAATCTTTGTTTGTTTTTATTATAAAGTGAGAAGTCGAATCATGTAGTTCAAAAATGTTAGGCAATATCCATAATTTGAGCTGGTATGCAGTCACTATCTTCTTGGATTAAAACTAACTATTGGTTTTTGGACAACAACCCTATATTCCAAACTAATGGTAGTTTGGAGCAACAGTAACAGGATTAATGGTAGTTTAGAGCAGTTAATTACCTGTTTAAGAATTTGTGTTAGTAGTGATACAGTAATTAATTACTTGTTTAAGGATTGATATTAGTACTACTTATGTTTGATGTGAAATTTGACAGAATGATTTGACAGAAAGTTTGATGAATGGCTAAGATTGGTTGTTTATTACCACATGCAAACGAGTGATTTCCGAGAAATGGTGGTTAACCACTCCTCTTCCTCTAGAAACAAACATAGCCTAACAGAACTCCTCGTATTATTCCCAAAAACAGTGGCAATTTAAATTAACACCTTGTTTCAAAAAAAAATTAACACCTTAAACCACTGAGGTATGCTAAGAAGCTAAATTTTACAATCTCCATGATTAAGAGAAAATACATAATTGCCATTGTACTAAGGTTGTTCCTAAATTTCACACCAAAAAGTAAACCCATATAAAAGGCAGAAAGGTTCTCAAGAAATAAATATTGGATCAAAATTACCGTTGGGAGTTAACTTTATGCTCCAAGTTCCAGTAGGAGAGTGTGATTAACAGCGTTTGATGCAGGACCGACAAATTGAATAGGACCTGCAATTATAGCAATAGTGCAACAATTTAATAACAGTAGTGCATGCTCTTAACCATTTTAAGGCATTATCAGTGTTCGCAGTTAAGTTGGAAAGGCAATGATCAAGTGGACTTTTGTGTTTTATTTGTTTCTTTAACTATTTAATCTACCATTTTGTGTTTTATCTTCCTATATCCACGAACTTGGGACATTTGAAGTACGAGACAAGTGATTCAAGATACTTTACTGCCTTGAAAACTTTATTTTTTTAACCCGACAATATTAACTTTTTTTTTTCTTTTTGGTCCGTCATCTGCAACTATTCTCCCGCTTCCCTAGCCACACATTTTCTGATGCTCCATCTACATCATTGTTCGTGAGTTCGTCTTCACAACACTATGTTCAAAAGTTAATAGTTGAATTTTACGAGAGATTCATATATTGTTCTTGTTCAAAACTTCATTTCTTTCTATGAAATGAAGGTAAATAGTTGAATTTTGTGTATGTTTTATTAAATATTATTCTCCATTAAACTTCATTTCATTTTCTTTCAATTAAAATGAAAGTAAATTGTTCAATCTTATGAATGTTTCATATATTATTCTTGGTTTAAACTTCAATTCTTTTCATGTAAGTATTTTGATTGTGTGTGTATATATTTTATGTTCTTTTTTTATATAATGTGCCTAAAGTAAAAAAAGCAGTGCCTTGGTGCCCTTGCCCCTCAGGATAGAGAGGACCATTGCACGTTAGTGCCCACTTTTTACCAAATTTAGGACATGTTTATTTCAACGTCCACATTTAAAATAAGCAAATGCAAAGGGGAAAACAATTAAATGGCAGCCAGCACGAAACATGACAGAGATTATTCTCCTTTTGTTAAGGGCGGACAGGCAAACCAGAAAAAGATAGAAGTTGAATGTTTCCTAACCAGGACTGATGTATCGGTTGTTGAATGCCCACTCATCCCTCAATGACGCGAACTTCTTGAAAGGTGCACCTGATAATTCATGAGTAATCAAACATTATTGCTATGACAACAGGATGATATAATTACAGCAATATAACACTAAAATAAAGAGCTTCCTATCACAGTTCTTACCATCAAGCTCGACCATTGCCTTCTTAATCACAGGCTTAAACTTGCCTGTTACAAAAATATAAATAAATACTTCAGTAACAATACAGGTACATGAAAATCAAATCATTTGAAGGTAAAAGGAAAATACATTTATTCGAGAACCCTTCGGAAAAAGCTTAAATCACTTTCCCTAAAAGTGAACTTATCATGAACCAAAAATAAACCAACTACACAAATATCCGAATTTGTTATTAGCCTTTCTTCCCAAGGAAAAAAAATGTTGATATTATTTTAGACTAAAACTAAGGCCATGCACGAGCAAATACTAGTCTAATGAAGAATACAAGTTATAGTCAGTTTACCGTGTCTTCTCTCCACATCCATTAATGAAGTCAATGCAGTACCGCCAACAGTCCATTCTTCAACAGGAGAAGCTAAATTTCCCACCTGGCAGAGATATATACGTAATATGCACTAAGATTAACCAACAACTTCTTGAGAAGACCCGTTTAAAAAAACGAATAATTGATGGAAGTTTTTGAAGAGAATTGATGGTAAATGAGAAAAGAACAGAACATACAGATGATATTAGTCCAGTTTTTCCACTCTGCAGGAGAGCTCCAGCACCATAACCTAATGCATAGCAGTAAGTGGAATCAAAATTGGTTGGTAGACCACATCTCCCTTCGTATCTGCAAGAAATTATGCAAGGTATTTTCTTCACTAGTGTCACTGTGGAACTCCAACAAAAAGAAATGAAAAGAAAGAGAACTGCTGTTCTCAGATAAAAAGAAGAATTCGTACCCAAAAAAGTGAGATTGCCCTTTAAATTGACCATTGTATGAACCTTCACTCTTCCTCTTCTCCAACTCTGTTTCAACCATCTGAATAAGCATTTTCTCTGTTTCTATTTTAGCTACCTAAATACATACAAAAAAAGTATATCATATCTATCCAAGATACACCAGCGTCTGGGGATCACAACAAAAGCGGATGGGAGGAAATATCTACCTGAACATTTCCATGTGGATCTCTTTCAAGCATCAATTGTTCTTGAATCGCTTGAGGCAATAACTCAAAAAGTTCAAGAGATTGACCGGTGAGTTTCTTTTTCCATAATCCTTCATCATCAACTATTTCGTGGGCCAGAATTTCATTTAGCTCTGCAATAAGTTGCTGTACCTGTAAGGCATTCATGAACAACATACAGCTTCAATAATCAGAAACAAAGATGAAGTTAAGAAGACGGCCATTACTAATTTTATGAGCAAGAAAAATACCTCTGGGATGAAGTCGATCAGACCTTCAGGAATAAGTATAACAC
Organism: Cyclanthera cordifolia; assembly: GCA_037832605.1. Taxonomy (NCBI): domain Eukaryota; kingdom Viridiplantae; phylum Streptophyta; class Magnoliopsida; order Cucurbitales; family Cucurbitaceae; genus Cyclanthera; species Cyclanthera cordifolia. The sequence goes on from JBBMEG010000024.1 coordinate 2,587,219, forward strand.
CATAGTTATAATCAAGTTCTGCACGTTTGCAGACTACATTTACAATGTAATCTGTAACACTTTTCAGCGTTTGTTTTTGAGCAGAAACCTACAGTTAAATAAATCCTTATAGTTAGGTACACTGTAAACCGAGTCAGTTAGGTACACTGAAAAAGGTGACATAAAATGCCGCTGATGAAGAGTTGATAGTACCTCTTCCCCGATAATAGTAATGTTTGGGTGAGTCTGCAAAGCACACTCTAAGGTGATGTGTGAAGCAGCACGCCCCATAAGCCGAACAACTGCAGATTCACAGATAAAAAAATATATAATAAGAGCAAAACAACAAAGTTAAAACAAATCAATCATCCACACGCATGCTACAATACTAACTAACAAATATGCACTTACATGGCAACCAAACTGATAAATGCCTCTTCTCGAGGCATCAAACAGTTTAGTAGCTGATACAGATAAATAAATGTACCCACAAGTAAACACGCACTATAAATAGATTAAAAAAAACATTCAATCCATTTGGCAACGATAGATGTCTTCATTAATTCTTACTGTTTCGGGAGAATAATAGAAACTAGTACCAAATTGTATAATCAAGTGGACGGCATTATGGAATTTTTATTTTAATCCATTGGTGCCACTTTTAAACCATGAACGGTGAACCACCGTTTCAAACAGTAACAAAATGGATTTACTTGGTGGCACAATATGGTTATATGATACTTGATGAGTGACAAGGTTATGGTTCGTCATTGAAATGTTGATATACTTACAATGATAATATTTTCCAGTTGATCTAGCATCTATCATGACATTGCCAATCATTTCTGCATATATCTGCCACATAGAATTAGAAACATGAACTTCTTTAGTAATTAGTAGTATTATATGAACAAAACCCAGACAACAACTTCCATCTCAGCAAAGTAATATCAAGTATATACAATTCTACTTGGTAAGAAATCATATGTTCAAGGAAATGTGTGAAGGGCTTAACAAATATATCGAGATGGTAATTTCTATTTTATATTTTCTTAAAAAGAATAAAACTTTAAAAACCCTTAGAAGTTTAGAACAATCATAGAACGATATGTGGTTTAACATCAAAGGATACCCCCATGTTACAAAAATACAGTGCAAAAATAGTTAGTTACCCTGCAAGCTGTATCAAATCCGAAACTTGTAGGCACCTCTTTGCATTTAAGATCACCATCAATTGTTTTGGGACAACCAATTACCCGGGTCTTCAAGTTTTTACCCCTGATCATAAGCAGAGGTATCATTTCACAAAACATATGATAGAATCAAATTAAACAACTTACAGAAACGGAAATTTTTTCAAGTAGAGCACTCCTTTACATTATCCTTTAACACACCTGAAGTTTTCAGCTAGAAGGCAGGCATTTGTATTGGAATCATCTCCACCAATCACAACAAGCCCATCCAAGTCAAGCTTTTTTGCCGTTTCTTCAGCTTGTTTGAACTGAAAAGTTAAGCACACTCAAGTAAGTCCAGATATCCTAACATATCCAAATCAGTTAGGCATAATATCTCATCCTTAAGAGGCAAGAGAGAGTCTCACCTGCTCTGGAGTTTCGATTTTGTCCCTCCCACTACATATCATATCAAACCCACCCTGAAAAGAACTTGGAAACAAGAAAAATATTAATAATTGAATTTGACATTAATAATCCTCATTACTTACAATCATCATCAATTCTGCCCTTGCAGCAGTTATTTATATAAATTTACATAATATACTTATGATGACCAAATGTTAATGTTGAAAACAAGGAAACGTTAGCAAGTAAATACGAGTATAGAAATCCAATAGAGTTCAGCATTGTTAAAAGTATTTAATTTAGAAGATTAAAGTTGTGAAGCACGCTAAAGGTTTACCTGATTTCTGTATGGATAAATAAATTCTGCATTCAATTCAACATATTTTCCTTTCATTACCCCGGCAGGACCACCCCTGAAGCCATATAATACACTGCCTTTGGCATGATCCTGCAAGTAATCTATCGCCAATACAGATTTCAAATCACTGAAGTCCAAAAAAAAAAGAGAGAAACATAACTTGCAGCTGATTAGCATACAATTAATCAGTATTAATTCAGTAAATGTAACATAACCATTACCAAAAATTCCAGAAATCACATTATGCCCTCCGGGGGCTTGGCCTCCAGACAACACTACACCAATCTTCAACTTCTTGTCCGAGAGACCATTGTTAGAATCGCATGGCACCAATTTTGCCGATGGCTGGCCAAAGAGATAAGGGAAAAGCTTGGCTATCTCGTCTGTATAAAACAAACGTAAAGAAAATCAATAAAACGCCTAATTATAGTCTTTCTACTAAATTCACGAACCTAATACAATTATAGAAAGATACACAACCGTTATATCGAAAAAGTTGACACAAGATCTGTAAGATCAGAACCAGTCACCAAAATATGAATGTAGTAAACTTACTACTAAAGTCTAAAGAACTGATTCCATGATTATTTTCCCATTCATTCAAATATAACCAAAAAGACGGTTGAAATTGCAAGAAATGAAAAAGGAAAAACAGATCAAACATCTAGATTCCTCAAGGATCAAATGCACGCAACACTATAAGATCAAACAACAGCGATACATACACAGATCCAGATAGCAGACAACAGAACAGACAGAGTACCTGGATTGCCAGCGGCAGAGCTAGGGGGTCCATCGACAATAGTGAAGGAACTTCTGAGAACTGAAGGCAGAGGCAGATTGTGGTCAATACGACTGGACTGAACTTCACTATAAACTGAGGAGACGCGGCCGGGAACCGCCGCAGGGGAGGATTTGATGGCGGCTTCACCATTGGAGACGAAAGAAATCGACATTGTAGCTAGAGCAAGCACGAACACTAGAGGAAAGTGATGGGCGGAGATTATGACAAGAATTCTGCATACTATGGTTAAACGCCTGAAATATAGCGAATTGTCCGAACTGGACACTCCGGTGCGGAATTCAAACACGGTTGAAAAAGGGTAAAAGAGTCTTTCGGCTTGGACTTTTAGTTTGGTGTGCTTGTTGCTGGCTATTGGTTGAATATGGAATTACTTGAGGCTGGTTTAGGGCACCGGGTTTGATTCTGTGGGTTGGTTTTTCAGCGGCCCTCTCGGCCCAGGTATGAAATAAGCCCATAATTAACCTTTTGTCTATGGGCCTTGTAAGCCCGAGATTAGTTCAAAACTCACCATAATTTTCCATTTGTATTAGTAGTCGATAAAATTTGAGTGAAGTTCAACAAATCTTAAATTACATGAACGAGTTATATCAACAATTAAGTTTGTGAGATGAAGCGAAAAGAAATATTGCCCAACCAATTCAAAAAGAGGAAGATTGTCTCATGCTTCAAGAAGACGTTTTATATGATGATGTTGTTGTTGATGACATAGAAACCAACAAAGAATGTGTGCAACTACATGTCCATCTATGTTCATTAGACACAAAGCAAGAGGAAAGTGAAAATGATAAAATATGTGAGACAGAAATGCGAGGTTTGCAAATTTGAACTTGCAACTTCTGCAAACAAATATATATTAATTGCCAAAGCCATCACACTTGTCATGCATTAGCATTTAATTATTGGTGGTTCGAGTTAATTATAATAGATTTTGTTGTTGGGATACAAACAAAATATCTCACATTGGTCAGAAGAAGGAAAGACCATGGATATATAAGTGATGAAACTAAAGACAAAGTCATGCGGAGATATGCCCAAAGTGGACAATATCATTCATATCAATGAGGAGATTTCGAAAAGAAGTAAGGCATTCCTAGTAAATCAACTAAACAAATTCGGGTTAGGACTCCCCTATAGAAAGTTTGAAAGGCCCTTATCAAAATATAAAGCATCAAATTATAACTACATCTCAAAGTCCGATCCATATACATTAAGGTTTTTTCTTTAGTTTAAACCCTTTCCTCTTTTTTTCTTTTTTTTTTCTTTTTTTTTTTGTTAAGTGAATGTATTAAGGCTTTGTTGGTAAACTGTAGTTTTCAATTAAATGTTAGTCATGTATGTTTCTACTTCATCTCTATTAATTTAAATAAAAAGTAAGTCCAAATCTTTAATAGATATTTTTTAGTACAAAAAGATCGAAAAATTTGAAGTATAAATCAAATAGATGTTAATACGTCCAGCAGAACTATGCTTACTTTGACTCATTATTAATTTCAATAAGATTTATGCATAAAGTTTAGCTCTAATATTGTTTCTCCTATGTATCTTACACATTTTATACTCTTAAATTAAAAAAAAATAAAAAGAAAAAAAGAAAACGTCTGTTTTAAAAACACTTGTCGCAGTAGCACTTGAATCCAAACAAGCTTTTCGCGCCTTTATTTAGTCGGATTGGTAATTTTTATACGCTGAGTACTTGATAAGTTTCTGTGTGCTACAGAATTAGTAGTATTTATTTTTATAATAGTAACTCAAGTGACTATAATTAATTAACATGACATATATCTAACTGAAGCTGGCCCTTTCCAACACAAGCAGGCAACAGTACCCTATTGATAATAATTCAGTTTCCTACCAACTCTTCAAACAACTCCATTATTCCCTCCATGCAACGGCAGCTAGCAAGATATCAAGGACAGAGTAAAACGGCCGGGGATAACAGATCACAGCCTTCCTTAAGGAGTACGAACACCTTACCGCCGTCTTCCCGTGAAATTCGAAGATCTTCGTCAAGATAAGTAGTCAACAACCAAGAGTCTGCGCACGTGTTCGGGATCGCGAACTTGATTGGCGGCTGGCAAGAGATCGTCTTCACCACATTTGAAGCAGTGTCTTGGACGGAGGACATGATGCCAGTGAATGATGAAAGGTCAATCTTCTGCCCTAGAAATTCCACATTCTCTGGTATTACGATTGAATCTGTCAGCTCGAGTGTCCCGATTACGCCTTCCTCGAACTTGATCTGGAAATATAGACAGTGTGTAAAAATAAATGTTAGTTGGTTACAAAGTCAAGGAGTTGAGATTGCTCAACAGATGAAAATATATAATATATGTACATCCGTCAATTGGTGTCAATTTTCAGTGAAAATTGATAACGAACCGACCCTATCAATTTGCTAGAAAATAAAATCAAACTGACTGATCAATTAAGTCGGACAAAACGGCCGATTTATCGATTAAGTCCATCAAAACGGTCAGTTAAATCGGTAAAGTCGGTTAATTCATTTTAATTATTTTTTTCTTTAAAAAAAAAAAAATCATTCTACAAATTTTTATTGAAGTTAAAAATCAATTAAAAAAAATCAGCATACAAAATACTTTTTAAAAACACATTTAAAATTAAGCTAATTTTACAATAATTTAATAATAAATATAACTAATTAAATGAAAAATATTAATATTATAGGAAGAAAGTTTTATTAACTAATCAAACCGAACCGATCAAACTGACCAAAGAATTCGGTTAAATATCTTTTAATCGACATCCACCGACATATGTTTAAAAACTGACCGACCGCTCTTAATTCGATCGGTTGAATCGGTTTTCGAAAAATGTATGAACACCACTGATATATAAGCTTTTATTGGGTTCAGACAACCAGGTTAAAAGGCTGAGATAGTAGCTTACATGTACGCGCTGGGGACTTAGAATTTCAAACTTTGCATTAGTACTAATGGAAGTGGTGGCCAGAGGACCTGAAAACAGGACGGAGTTCTGGAAAGTGAAGCACTCTGAATCAATTGTCTGTGATATCTCTTCCACTTTGACATATGGAAGTGTACTCGTAGACAACAATGGGAACATACCCGAGGATGATGTGTACCTGCAACCCCAAACATTAATGTTAAGAAACCTAGGAACACAAAATCATTTTTCTTTATATACATATGCTTGTTTGAACTGGCTTACGCACATCACGACTATTCTTACCAAACGGGTTTAACTCTACAAGATTTGGTTGTAATCATGAAAAATCATATAACGAAGAAACGTTGTAGTCATTCTAAGATAATGACAATTGATGGTTGAACTGGTTCGATCTTATACAGAAGTGGTTCGATTTTTTTTTTTCTTTCCATTTCATTCTCTAGTTTTAAAACTGAAATTTGGACTTGGAAAATCAATAATTTACAGAAGATTTTTCAATAATTTTATAGGCATACAAGTATAATCAAAATCGATTAGCAATGACATGACCAGTTCTATAGGTTTGGAGCAATGAGTAGGCAAGTCCTACTAAAAGTAACTTGTCAACACGAGTCACAAAATGAGTCTCTTTTCAAATTATTGAGTTCAAAGTTGAATATGTAACCGTATTTAGCATGAATGGTGTCTTTTGTAAGGACCCAACACCCCATTTCAACCAGTAGTTTGAAAAGAGACTCATTTTGATGAACTTTTTTTAAAATGAATCATCTTGACAAATTATCCCCTACTTAAAGGATATGCGATACCATTTCATGCCACAAATTTATAAACAATAAATATAAAAAAAAAATGTTGTCGCATACCCTTTAAATAGGACTTGCCTATTCATTCACAAGTAGGCAATTTTTGTTCATGATTTTATAAAGGGTGTGAGACATTTTCATCTTTTTAATGTAGGATAAAGTGAGAATCCTTAACATTCTCTCTAAGATGATGTAGAATTTGTGAATCGAATTACCATCCGAGTTTAATAAACTTTGATCAAATGTTAGATAGTATGACTACATCTCTAAATTTATTTGAAGATGAGTTGAGTAGCCCTAAGGTGAGGATCGTGAGCACAAGTATTTATTTGAAGATGAGATGAGTAGTCCTTATAAGGTGAGGATCCTCAGCACAAGGTACGTTTTTCAGTTGAAAATAATGGACTATTTATTAAAATGGGTTCTTATTTTAAAACTATTTGTTAAAATGGGTCATTCTTGAAACATATTGTCAAAATGAGTCTATATTTTTTTTCTTTATTTGGTGATGACTATACCAAAGAAACAACCATCCCCTCATCCGGTCATTTTTTATTAATAGGTTAACTATTAACGTCCTTCAACGTCCGTTAATGTCTTATTTTTTGTCTTCGATGACTATAGAATAGTCATCTTCATATAAAAATACATTTGCCCCTTTATCTGTGATTAGTTTAGGTTTGTTTAAATAAATGCTCATTTTATATATATACATGTATGCGTTGATTTGTGCTTAGTTTTTTGTTCGTTTTGATTTTAAGTTTTTTTTTTCTTTTATAATATAGAAATGCATATTTAGATTTTATTATATGTCTAGAATAGTTGTTTTAAAATTATTTAATCTAATTATACTTATACAATAATTATGGATCATATTTGTATTTTTTGATGTATATCGTTATTACAATGCATGTTGTATATATTTTTAGTTGAAATATATTTTTCACTAATAATATGATGTTTGTTATAGACATTTGCTTATAGAAAACCTTTACAAATTTAAGAATTTTTAAAAGTATTAACAAATATATTTATTTGATATTAGTTTAATTATATTAAAAAACATAATACTGTTTTACAAATAAATAAATCAACTAATATAATTTTATAAATATTTTCATAAGTGATACATTTGAGTAATTTTAAAGATCAAATAGCATTTTTTTTTAATTTAATATTTTGAATATAATTTTTTTCTTACATACAAATAAGAAACCAATTCAAAATAGTGTTTTAAAAATTAAATTTAAAAACAATATATTTCCACAGTGATATATATTTAAAAATTATATTTTCAAAAAGAACCTTATATATAATTAAATTTTAAATATGTATTAGGTATACAAAAATCTATTTAAAACAAATAAATTTAAAAATATTGATAATAATAATCAATCTAAAAATAAAATCTACCTTCCTATTCAATCATATTTTTTTTACATTTGTTTTCTACTGTAATATATCATTTTTTATTCAAATTTCAATTCGTCTTATCATTAATATAAATGATTTAGTTTCGCATTAAAATTATAAATTATTAATATCATTTTGTGTTAAGATAAAAAAATAAATATGATTAGGATGAAAATATTCATTTGATAAAATATATATAATAATAAAAAATATATTAATTCAAATTATTTAGACAATAATAATTGGAACATGATTATTGTGATTTTGAATCCCTTCGGTTGCGATGTTTGGTTAACAAAATTCAATAAACAAAAGAGAAAAAAATAAAAAATTTACTCACTTTCTCTCTTATGTTGGTCAAAATAGATTGACCAAAATAAGTAGGGGTGATGTCTTTAGTATAATCATCACTGATATAAATGAGTGATGTTTTAGTATAGTCATTATCATATGAAGACAAAAAAAATAGATTTGATAATATGTTTGAAAAACATGATAAAAAAAATTAAAAAAAAAAAAAAACTCATTTTAAGAATTAGCCTGAAAATTACTACTGTATAGAAGAATCTCTTCATTAAGTTTCGAAGGTTTAGTTTAAAAGGAAAGATTTAACAATGGAAATTTCCTCTAACACATAAGCTTCGAATCCATTGCAGCTACCTCAATGTGATGCATAACGATCTAGTTTAAACTCGGAACAATAAACGTTTTCTAAACGAAAACATCTGAAGTTACAGCCCTACAAAGAATGTTGATATTATAATTCAAAATATTAGAAAGTGTAGGCATCTAATCGCGAATGAAATGAGTAGTTTACCTTATCTTAAGAATGATGGAGAACTCCCCACCTTACAGTCGTGGGATGTTGTTGTTACTCCATTAGTCAGTAGATAAGCAATTAGGTTAAACTCGTTCCTAATTACGAAGCTTAATCATAATAGCATAGAATTAGGTATGATCGGGGGAACTTACGCGAGAATCCATTTGCCGTTGAGCAGAGACAGGGCCTCAGTAGGAGCTGGTGTTGGATTATTCGCTTCCAGTTGCGTAATCAACTCAACAATCTCCGCCCTAGTTATGCTAGTCGCTCGTGTTCCACGATCGGTCTCGTAACACAAATCCACCAACGTTTTCTTCAGTTTAGAAATCTCCGATTTCTCCAACGGACCTTCATCGACGACCGCCACAGTCGGACATTCTTCGGCGACCGCCACAGCCGGACATTCTTCGGCGACCGCCACAGCCGGACATTCTTCGGTGACCACCACAGCCGGACACTTTTCGGCAACCGCCACAGCCGGATCGTCGTCGTACGGCTCGGCGCAAATTTCTTCATCGTCCTCCTCCGCACGGACCTTGAACGAAGGTCTGGCCGAGATCGCTAACTTCCCCGCTGCCGCTCTCCCGATCGAACCGATGGAGAAAATTGAGGGCTTATAGATCAGCTGAGGTTGCGGCGGATTCAGGGAGAGAGTCTTGCACGGAAGTTGATTGAATTGAAAAACAAACGCCATTTCTTTTCTCTCTACTTCCCTGTACCAGACAAACAAACACACAGCACAAATTTGAAAGACGAACACTAAACTTTTAAAATACTGGCAAACGAGGGGGACGATTAAATAAATAGGATTTTTTATGAGTACCAAAAAAATAATTAAAAACTTACCCAATTTTAGAAACATTACTCAAATATAGCAAAATATGATTCAAAATAATTGCAAAAGTGATTTAATCAATTTCACTCAATAGATGATACAAAATAATTGCAATAAGTCATTCAATCAATTTCACTTGATAGTTATAAAATTAATTGAGAATCATGAAAGTTAAAATATCTTTTTAATCTTATTTATAATTAAGGGGATTTTTTGTGTAGGAAAAAAAAGCTAAATAAATACTAAGCACATTTTTAAAAGTAGTTATGTGCATAGTACTCTTATACAATGTGTCTATCAATTTCATTTACATCATTTTAGTCTTTGTATCATTCGTCTCATTTTTATAGAGTGGAGCTGGTGATAGATTTCGAAATAGTGGATTTGGTTGTGGCGGTTATCGAATCATAAATAATTTAGATGTGTTACAATTTTTAAAATTGATGATAATACATTATTACTGTATTATCGTTTTAACGATAATAATTATAAAATCTTAAAAGTTGATAGGTATGGTAAATTCCTCGTAATTAAATTAAGATTAAGTTGCTATAATTATAATAAGATACAAGTGGGCAAATTTTATAAAATATATACCAAATGATACGAAAAGACGATTATACCCTTACTCCTGGCGAATGTTTTGAAATTTTGTCAATATTTTAGAGGACAAATTAGACCTTTCAAAAAAAAATTGTCTTATAGATAGTGATTAGTGAATATACTTTCGTGAATTTAAAGACGAATGTTCTATAAATGGCACAACTGTGACCAAAACAGAATTACGCTCGTGTTTCTGAGCTTTGATTGGTCAGAGAAGCGTCACAGCTATCATCAGTGGCGCAGAATATCTTTCCCCCACAAGTCTCTGTTTTGCACGGAAATGTTACTGATTTTCAATTTTTTATAACAC
>JBBMEG010000024.1:2599124-2627416 GCA_037832605.1 Cyclanthera cordifolia
TTGTTATCATATAAACTCTAATGCACCAAAAAACATGAAGTAATTCTTAAATATACATTAAAAAAAAATGTTATATTTTATTTTCATAATTTAGCTATACATATCTAGAACCAATATTTTTCTGGTTTATTTCGAAGAGTTGGGCCGAACCCGTTGCCGAATCACATGGGCCGGAATCTCCCGAGGATTATCCAGTGGAAGATCCAACGGTTGGAAGATAGAGGGTTTTCCATTTTTAATCGGATACTAGGATAGCTCCAAAGCAATAAACTTCACAGCCTCATAGCACATTAAAACGGTGTCGTTTTCATATGAACTGTACATAAAGTTAGCAGTTGCCATGTAAAACAAATTAGGATGAGTATAATTTGCACAGTACAGCCAGCAATAAAGTTTCCACTTGTCTTGATACACTAATGTACACTACTTCTATTTTTCCTTTTAATTTTTTTAAAATTATTTTCCCAAATTTCCTTAAGCAAGAGCAATATTTATTTATTTATTTTCTTTTTTTGCTTATCATGGTTCCAAAATAACCGCAAGTTCTATTTTTAACATAGTAGTAAAGTTGGTGAATAACACAGGTTATAAAATAATAATAATAACGGTATATATAGTGGAGGAAATTAAAATAATTTGAATCTTGAGGGGTTTCCAAAATAAATAAATAAATAAATAAATGATTGATGAGTTATTGTTTCCTTTTGGTAATGGTATTTGTTGTAAGGCAAAAGGATGAGCCATGTGCATGCTATCTTTATTTCTTATGTTTTCTTTTTCTGTTATTATTATTTTTTTAAATGTATTAATTATGTCATAAATGAGATGGACCCTGGAAAAGAAACCCTTTGATAACAATAGTATCAAACCATAGTGTTACATATATATATTTACAGATATATAGCATTGTATGGTGATGTTTATTTTTGGCCAATATAAACATTTTGTGTGTGTATAAATTAAAGAAACAATTTAATTATTTTAAACCTAGTAAGTTATTTATCACATATATAAGATAATAACATGCATGCGTTTACGATGTAGTTTGTTAAAACGAGTTTGAGAGACTTGTTTGAATTAGTATAACATTTAATTATTATAACATATAGCTTTACTATAATAAATTTTGAAGTGATAGCTATATAGTTGTGATGAAGAATTATAGACTAACTCATAAGCTATAATAATTGTGGCTCAAACATTGATTGTGATATTATAACTCACCTAACTCAAATTATTTTTAATGAAGAACTAGAATATTCAAATTATTGAATATCCTAGGTGATCATAAGTATTTCTAAAATTTATAAAATATGCTATTTTTTCGTGATCAATTGATTTTGAAGTAGAATCTCATAAATTCATACCATTCAATATTAATATACAAAAAAATATCTACTTTTATTTTTTTTCGAGGATGGAGGACTGAAATGTATGACTTATTAATCATCGCTAAACTTTAATCTTGAAAGAACATACGTCAAAGATCATGTATATAAAAAAAAAAAAAAAAAAAAACTTAGCTAATATTAATTAGACTTATTAATAATTCTCCGGGTATTAATTAATTTTGAGATTCAACCTAGTAATTTTTTATATATTATAATATCCATTTAATATCCAGCGGATCAACGCATTAATAAAAGAAGTGACAATTCGAGCTTGTTATTTGTTTGGTTAAAAGGAAATAGCCACGTGGCAGTTAAGATCGGACGGCGTGGAGGCTGCCAGCGTGGGGGCATGAGATGAGGAGAAAATGAGAGTAGGTTTGGCTTATTATAAGATCTGCAAAAGATTTGTAGGCGAAGGGAATAAAAATGACGACGTGGTTTAAAAAAACAAAATAGCAAAACCAATTGTTCATATTGCAGAATCGTACCATCTAATTTATTTTAGCAACATATATGTAGTACTTTATCTTGTTGATTAAAATATTATAAAATATTATTTATTTTTGAAGAGAATTTGTTACTAATTATTTATATTGTATCTAATAATCTAGATGACTAACAATAGAAAGTCTTAGGTTGGCAAAATTTATTTTTATTTATTATTTAAAAGAAAACACACACGCATAATATCATTAAAAAATCATAAAATCAATACACACGGAAGCCACCTTGGAAGGGAAGGACCCCTCCAAAATGAAGCTCTTTCCTCCATACAAAACGATAAAGTATTGTAACAAAAAGATTTAAATGTTACTAAACTTGGCTAGAGTATCATCGACCTATTACACATATCTACTACAATACGAGATATTTGTCGCATCTAATAAAGTAGATAATATGCTAAAATTAGTAAGGATATTATTAAATTCAAAAAGATTAATGGATCTAGATAGATAATCGACAACAACTAAAACATAATTCTCCTATTTTCCCATAATTTTTGGGAATTACGAAAGGAAATAAAAGGAGGGGCAGAACCTGTTGTCCTATTTAAACCATTTTGCAGGTTAAAGGGACAGGTAACCGTTGTCTAATGATTATAAGTAAATAGTTATTTTTGAATATTTTTTAAAGAATAAATTATAATAATAGAATAGTAGATGTTTAAAAAATAATTATGATAACTCATGTTTAATAATTTTATAAAACATTCAAATAAAGTGTTAAAAGATGTTTATTTGTTGAATTTATTTTAACTTTTAAGAGCTAATTTACACTTTTATGGACGTTACATCATTCATAAATAACAAATTTTTAGTATAGTTCATCTCCAAACAATGATATCTAATTAAGCTATTATTATAACTTTCTATAAACGAATTATTATAATAATTTCTTTAATTACTCAATCACGACCTTTCAACCAAACACCTCGTGTACGTTTGTTTTTGGTAGAGAGAAGCGGTTAACTATTACTTTTCAAAAAACCACTTGTTTGTATTTGATAGTAAACAACCACTTTTAACTACTCATCAAACTCTCTATCAAACTATTCAATCAAATTTCATATCAAACATAGCACTCAACTACTACCACACTAATCTTCAAACAAGTAATTAATTATTCAACTAATACTAACATCAATTCTCAAACAATTAATTAACTACTTCAAACTAGTACAATTACCTCTTCCATTTCTTTCTCCATTCTAATCTTTTCTACTAAAAATAAATCCGGTAGGGATTGGACCTAGTTTGAGCAGACTGAAACAATGAATTTGACAGATACTTTACACTTTTACAGCCTCATCAAGATCAATAATAATAAGATGCTAATTAAAAGAAAAAGAAAAAAACGTACTTGTGATTCATAACAGAATCTTGATTGGAAGTTTAGGGACTATAAAGCAGCCTGTTCAGTTGAATCACTTGGATCAATGTTTTTTTGTCTTTCTTTTAACCTTTTTATCAGACTGGTTTTTTGATTTGGAGTAGGTGAAGAGCAGAACCTCTTTCTTGTTTTTAGTAGATTACAGCTTCATTCTGATCCTTCTTCCACCTCTATTCAAGTTCTCTTCAGCATCCTATTAAAATAAACATATTATCTCATTAACACAAATTTCAATAAAGTGTGTATATATATATATCAAAAACACTAATCAGATGTTTCCAAGTTGAGGAATTTCTCTCCTCTCACCCACAGTTGATGCCATAGTTATCACAAAAAAGTGTGAAATAGAGAGGTTAGAATAGATCATTCTTTTAGATCCATTTTAAATAGTTCAAATCCTGCGATCTCATCTTTCTTTGTTTTATTATGAAGTGCGAATGTCGAATCATATTATTCAAAATGATCTTGAACATTTCAACTTGGGTTCTTGGACAACACTATAAACAAACTCTGTATTAAAATTACATGTTCATTCATAACTTTAATTACAGTCGAGTTCTTCTAAAATAACTTGAAAAAAAAACTTTTAATTAATAGGAAATGTTGTAGAAAACTGTTCCTAAGTTTCACACAAAAAGATACCATCACTGGCAGAAAGCTTCCTAAAAGAAAAAAAAATTAGGATCAAAACTACAGTTCGGAGTTTACTTTAAACAGCTCCAAGTTCCAGAAGGAGAGTGTGATTAAGAGCATTCGATGCAGGACCCACGAATTGAATAGGACCTGCAATTTCGATTAGGAAGAATGTCAAGATTTAATCAAACCAAAGCATTGACGAAATGTTGACCACATTTAGAAAGTAAGTTAAATGTTAACCAGGACTGATGTATCGGTTGTTGACTGCCCACTCATCCCTCAACGACGCGAACTTCTTGAAAGGGGCACCTGAGATATTTCATCAATCAAACATTATTTGTTTTTTTTTTTTTCAATTGCAGATAAGTACCACAACAGGATGACACTATTCTATAAAATTTTAGACCAAAAAATAGCATCCTTTCACAGTCCTTACCATCAAGCTCCACCATAGCCTTCTTAATCACTGGCTTAAATTTGCCTGAAACAGAAATATAACTTCAGTAATAATAAAGGTACATGAAAATCAAATCATTTGAATGTAACAGCTGACTTTCATTCATGAACGTTCGGAGTATTTGTTTAGAGATTTTATGGAGCTATTTCAAATGATTAGGTAAACAATCTCATCTATACAAGTTATTACTGCTTCAAAACCATCTAAAATAATCACTTCTACGATATTCATTTACTTCCTACTGATTAAGCTATTATGAACCAAAAAGAAGCCAGTAATTTAAATAGGAGGTTTTGTATCATAGTGTTGTTTAAAGTTGAAAGCGGCAGAGAAACATATACGCTGAACATTTGAAATTATAGATTTATGTCAATCAGTGCTCGTCTTTCTTCGCCTATGGCCATCGCCTTGCACATAGACAAGTATTGCGCCTCTTCTAAAAAAGTCAAGGCGAGCGCCTTCAATCAGGCCCTCGCCTTCGCCTCATGCCAAGGCGTGCGCCTTGTTAAAATTGTATTTATGTATCAATATGCCAACTTAATACTCATGAAATTAACCTAGAATTAGCTCATGAAAAAGTCCAACAACCATGCAAAGTCATTCTTAAAGATACTAAAATTGTTTGACTTTGCTATTTCAAATATTTATATGTGGCGTGTGTTTAATTTTTATTAGAGTTATTTGACATATAATCTCAAGTTTTTTATACTTACGGTTAACTTAAGTTTTTTATATAAATAATAATTTATATGTATAGTATATCTTATAATAACATAAGTTGTGTGGTATATTATTGTTTTACTTTCTACTTTTTAGTATTATTTTGTATAAATTTGAAATTTTATTGGAACAAAAATATGTTATATAAATCAATTTATGCTAATATAATATTTAGTTATGCATTATTTGTTGCGCCTCTATTCAATCAGGCTTCGTGTTTTTATCGCCTCTCGCTTTGAGGCGATCAATGGAAGTATCACCTTGCATTGCGTCTTGCGCTTTGAAAACACTGGTATCGATCAAATCTCACCAACTTAGAAGTGTTTTATTTATGCTTAATCTGTAATATAGATAGCCACTGTATATTTGGTAGCACTTTTCTCATGGATAAATTGCAAGAATTGGTCAATTCTACAACCTTCAATGAACAGGATATGTTCCGAGGGTTAGACAATTGCGTCCTTCAGTTCATAAGAAACGACTAATCCTGAAGCTTAGTTGTCAATCAATATCTTAATGAAAATGAACAAACCACTTTGGGGGACCATGCAGAAGAGGGAAAAAAAGCCACAAGAAAACAGGACTAAAATTAAGACCATGCATGAAAGAAACAAGAGAGTCGAATTAAGATAGCAAGTTGAAGCGTAATGTACCATGTCTTCTCTCCACATCCATTAATGAAGTCAATGCAGTCCCACCAACAGTCCATTCTTCAACAGGAGCAGCTAAGTTCCCCACCTGGCAGATACAAAGAACATGAACGCAGATATATCAACAACCTTTAGATAAAACACATTGCAAATAAAAAGAAATTACAGGAAACTGATATTTGATTGAAGTGTGTGCAGAGGAATTGATGGTAAAATAAGCAGGCAACAGAACAGACCGATGATATTAATCCAGTCTTTCCACTCTGCAGAAGAGCTCCAGCACCATAACCCAATGCATAGCAGTAAGTGGAGTCGAAATTGCTTGGTAGACCACATCTCCCTTCGTATCTGCAAGTAGAAATAATATAAGGGACATGTATTATTTTCATTCTCTCTTGTTGCTTGGAACTCCGACCAAAGGAAACGAAAGAGACAGAAATTAAGAGATCTATAGTTTTCAAATAAAGAGGATAGTTCTTACCCAAAAAAGTGAGATTGCCCTTTAAATTCACCTTTGTATGTACATTCACTCTTCCTCTTCTCCAACTCCGTTTCAACCATCTGAATAAGCATTTTCTCTGTTTCTATTCTAGCAACCTAATCAAGAAAAGAAGGAAGGTATCGCATCTAATCAAAGAAGCACCAGCACCTGGGGATCATGGTTCAGAACAAAAACAGATATAGATATTTTACCTGAACATTTCCATGTGGATCTCTTTCAAGCATCAATTGTTCTTGTATTGCTTGAGGCAAAAACTCAAAAAGTTCAAGAGATTGACAAGTGAGTTTCTTTTTCCATAATCCTTCATCATCAACTATTTCATGGGCCAGAATTTCATTGAGCTCTGCAATAAGTTGCTGAACCTGAAAGGCAATGAAGAACAACATATAGTTTCATTAAGCACACAGCTGCGGATGAAGATAAGAGGCCAGATATTATTGATTTAATGAAAACATACCTCAGGGATGAAGTCAATCAGACCTTCAGGAATAAGTATAACACCATAGTTAAAACCAAGTTCTGCACGCTTGCAGACTACATCAACAATGTAATCTGTAACACTTTTCAGCGTTTGCTTTTGAGCAGAAACCTACAGAAAAAAAAACCCTAGTAGTTAGGTACACTATAGACATCACATGCAGCAAAATTTATAACAATCGACACATGATAACCAGTCGATCATACATTTTCTAATAGGCTCCATATATTAAAAGATTGCATAAGTCGAGCATTTAGAACCATTTGCAGTTAGAGAGAAGAATGCGAAGAATCCATACACAACAAATTCTTTCCAAAAAAATAAAATAAATAAACATAATTAAAAATGCAGCTGAGGAAAAGTTGATAGTACCTCTTCCCCAATAATTGTAATGTTTGGATGGGTCTGCAAAGCACACTCTAGGGTGATGTGTGAAGCAGCACGCCCCATAAGCCGGACAACTGCAGATTTACATATGAAAAATATGAAAAGAGAAACACAACCGAGAATAAACAAATCAATGATCAACATTCAACACACATGCTACAGCAATAGAAATATGTACTTAAATGGCAACTAATGAATGCCTTTTTCATGAGCCATCAAACAGTTCAATAGCTGATGAATAAATGTAATCACAATGTAGATAATCACTATGAATGGGGGTTAAAAAGAAAAAAATAACCAATATTTTAATCCATTTGGTGAGATAGATGACTTTCCTATTGGTTTTTTATATAGTGCACACCTAAAACTATTCTCACGGGATAGTTATCTGAGCCTACTACATTTGGTTGTTGACTTTCCCATTGGTTTTTTATGGATAATTATCTGAGCCTACTGCATTAGGTTGTTGAAAAATCTGTAGAAAATTATTTTTTAGATAGCTAACCCTTAATTTTTAGTTCTTCGAGGCCCTTTCACCACTAGGCCAACTCAAGATAATTGCACATGTTATTGTATTGGGAGAACTACAAAACCTAGTCTCAAATTGCAGAATCGAGAGGGTAAAATCAATAAAGACCACTTTTAAACATTGTATAAGCCACCATACGAATTACCACTTTAATCCATTTGGTGCCATTTTTAAATCATGGAATAAACCACCGCTCCAAGCGGCAGAAAGATGGACTCCTTAAGTTCCACAGCATGGTGTGATATGATGAATGACAGCATTATGGTTCTTAACTTGAATACTAATACTTACAATGATAATATTTTCCAGTTGATCTAGCATCTATCATGACATTACCAATCATTTCTGCATATATCTGCCACATTAGAAACATGAACTTCTTTAGTGCCAATCACATCTAATTAAACTATAAAACCCAGACAACAACTTTCTTCTCTCTGGAAAGTAATATTCGGGTATAGATAACTCTTAACTTGTAAAAACTAAAAGTCACATCTCACATGTTCAAGAAAATGTGTTAAGACTTTAGAAGTAACTCAAGGAACCAATATCTACTTTCTAACGTGAATACAACTTGGAAATAGCATTGGTAGAACAATCAAAGCCATAAGATAATGGTATGCTGTTTTACATCAAAAGCATTAACCCCCATGTTAAGAATTCAAAGAGAGAAATGGTTAACATACTCTGCACGCTGTATCAAATCCAAAACTTGTGGGAACCTCTTTGCATTTTAAATCTCCATCAATTGTTTTGGGGCAACCAATTACCTGGGTCTTTAAATTTTTACCCCTGGACAGAGGAAGAGGTATTATTTCAGAAAACATACAATAGAAACAACTAAAACAAGAAAATGGAAACTTTGTCAAACTGAGCAGTCCTCCAATACTGTTTTAAGGAAAGACGCTTTCGATACATTATCTTCTTACACTTACAAACCTGAAGTTTTCGGCAAGAAGGCAGGCATTTGTATTGGAATCGTCCCCACCAATCACAACAAGCCCATCCAAATCAAGCTTTACTGCAGTTTCTTCAGCTTGTTTG
Organism: Cyclanthera cordifolia; assembly: GCA_037832605.1. Lineage (NCBI taxonomy): Eukaryota > Viridiplantae > Streptophyta > Magnoliopsida > Cucurbitales > Cucurbitaceae > Cyclanthera > Cyclanthera cordifolia. The sequence continues at coordinate 2,607,809 of JBBMEG010000024.1, forward strand.
AACTGAAAATTTAAGCCCACTAAACTAAGTTAATATATCCTAACATATACAAGTCACTTCAGTATAATGTCTCACCCTTGAGAGGCAAAAGAGATTCTCACCTGCTCTGGAGTTTCAATTTTGTCCCTCCCACTACATATCATATCAAACCCACCCTGCAGAACTCAAAAACAAGGAAAATATTAATAATTAATTGTTGAAATAAATAATCTCTTTTTCTCTGCACTAATTATCATCGTCTATGTCTATAATGCTCTTACTCATGCACCAGTTAAGTATTAATTTTACATAGTATACATAGCTAATGAAGACCAAGTTTTAATACCAAAAGCAAGGTAAAGCTATCAAGTAAATAAGACTGCAGAAATCCATTAAAGTTCAACATCATTAGAAGTTTTGTAAGTTTGAAGTTCTGAAGCTTTCTTAAGGTTTACCTGATTTCGATATGGATAAATATATTCTGCAGTTAGTTCCACGTATTTACATTTCATAATCCCGGCAGGGCCACCCCTGAAGCCATATAATACACTGCCTTTCGCATGATCCTGCAAGTAATCTATCGCCAACACAAAACCAAAATCACTAAAATCCAAAAAAATAAACATAGTTACTAGTTGATTAGCATACAATTACCACAATCAATAAAGAAAATGTAATATAATTATTACCAAAAATTCCAGAAATCACATTGTGTCCTCCGGGAGCCTGGCCTCCAGATAACACGACACCAATCTTCAACTTCTTGTTCGGTTCAGCTTTGTTGGAATCACACGGCACCAATTTAGCCGATGGTTGGCCAAAAAGATTAGGAAACAGCTTGGCTATCTCGTCTGGAAAAAACAAACGTAAACAAAAACAATAAAACGCCTAAATTATAATCTTTCTTCCAGAATCAAGCACCTAATCAAACTATGGAAGGAGATACAAGACTTACATAGCAAAAATTCACATAAGATCTATGAGATAAGAAACAATCACCCAAATATGAATGAGTTAAACTTAAACTCCAAAGTTTAAGCAGCTGCTTTCATGTTTTTTGTTCGTTTTTCATCGACAAAATAAATGACACTTCAAAATTGCAATAAAAGAATAAGAAAAAAAACTCATTTCCTGATTCAGCATGTAGACAAACAGATTCATCAAGGATCAAAAGTAACAAACACTACAAGATCAAACAACGGTGATACATACCCAGATCCAGTAAGTACAAATATAACAGAATACCTGGATTGCCAGCGGCAGAGCTAGGGGGTCCATCGACGATCGTGAAGGAACTTCTGAGAACAGAAGGCAGAGGAAGAGTGTGGTCAATACGACTGGACTGAACTTCACTATACACAGAGGACACCCGTCCGGAAACAGCCGGAGCAGAGGAACATTTGACGGCGGCTTCACCATTGGAGACAAAAGAACTCGACATTGTATAAAGTGGGGGAGAGAACGCGAGACTGAGATCTTCGACACTTCTTGTTAAGCGCCTGAAATTTAGGGAATGGTCCAAACTAGACATTTCTGATAGTAAAGCCAAACACGGTTGAAAAGGGTAAAAAGGTCTTTCCGCTTGAACTCTCGGGTTGAAATTACCATGAGCCGGTTTAGAGTACCGAGATTGATTCTGTGGATTGCCTATTCAACTGGTGCGGGTTTTCGAACAAGGCCCAATTTTGCCTTCTCGGCCCATGTATCAAACAAGCCCATTACGTATAGGTTTCGGCCTAAGTAGGGACGATACGATGTCGTTTTATGACTGAGCAAAATAAAAAGAAAATGTTGGCCTTCTAAATCGCTATTTAACTCTAATTTATTTCTAGTGTAAGATTTTTGGGTTCAACCCTTAATCTGTATGGAAAGAAAAAAAAGGAAAGAAAATGATTGTCTCCTTTAAGTTATCCTACACGATACGAATAATAATATTAAGAATCAAATATCATTTTGATCATATACTTTCATTTTTGTTTTATTTTGATTCTAGACTTGACAACAAAACTTAAATTTTTATAAATCCATCAATCAAAACGAAATAAAAGTGAAAATTTACTTACCAAAATAATATTTTAACTTAATATTGAAAAATAAAACAAATATATAATATATAATTATAAGAAAAACGTGATGTGGTGATTGAGTTTGATAAAGATTCACGTTGTTGTTGTGGTAAGTTTATTCTTTATGGGGTGGAGCAAGAGACACGACAATTGTGGAAAGAGATTCCAACCAGCTGTATGAAATCCTGATTTGGATTTGCCCACATTATGTTGCCTTTTTCACCAAAATGTTATTAAACACACATGTAGTTATGAAATATATAGATTTCAACTTCTATATATAACTATAATTATTATGATCCAACCTAAGATCAATAAGATGATCTTAAAGAACTATGATGCATATACTCTTTTAACTTTTGTGAATGAACGAGAGAAAAGAGATTGTCTTCTTATCGTTTAGTCGGTTGAATTACATCTAATTAATTAGAGTATGTTTGGCTACAACGAGAAAGAAAAGGAATGTAATAGAAATGAATGGATAAATAAAAAAAAGTAAGAATAAATTAGTGATTGATGGTAATGAAAATTAGTGGGTTAAACAACTGCAAAAATCATTTCATTATCTTCTCAATCCTTCCCACCACATGAAGCATACTATTACTAATTTATTCTTGTGTCAATTTTCTTGGGAATTGTCTTCACTTTTGTACTTCACTAATGACTCTAGTTCTTTTGATCCAATTCATCAAGTGCTCTAGAAGTTGGTAGTAGTTAGAAGGCATGTGAAGCCAACTCCAACCTTTCTTTTTGCCATCTTTTTAAGACTCTTTCTTTATCATATATATTAATATCTTATGGCACAAATGTGGATGTGGATATATGAATCACCATTTCTTTATTTCATGTAAATATCCCTCTCAGTTGCCATGGATGCACTGAACAGTTTCTTATTCACCAAAAATTGAAGAGAAAAAAGGGTTCCCATTTCATGATTATTCCCTCAAAAGCAAATTATTAGAGGTCTACTTAAGCACCATCATTACATTCCTCCTATTATTGTTCCCTCCCTCTTCTTTATTATATATATATATATATATATATATATATATATATATTCTTAAACATTTGAGTCACAAAAAAAGATGAACAATATGTTTGAACTAGTATTCTTTTAAGGCATGTTTTAACATACAACGTGGACGTTCCTATCAAATCGATTGATGGTAAGAAAGTAGTTTAAGAACTTTATAAATTGTTAAAAGATCACGTCATTTTTTTTAATATGAGATTCTCAATATATTTAGATAACTTTTATGCAAACATGAATTGAGTTTTTATAACTCAATTCATGTTTGATTCATTGGTTATGGCAATTGTCGTGTCTTATGAATATTTGGTTAAATATTTTTTTTAACCGACACGATCAACATATACTTGGAAACCGACTAAATGTCTTTCATTCGATGGTTTTGATCGGTCAAAACCATTTTCGGAGAAAGTAAGAATACGCATAATGACTAATGTCTTAAACCTAGCCTTGGAACTTCAATTATATTCTAAAAACCTCAACTTGAAACCATATCTTAATACAAAAACTAAGACCCACTTTGCCAATTGTGCATAAATGATTATTAATTGCCTCTAAATCCCGCCTTGAAATCAGCAAGAATGAAAGCAGCAGGGCACCGGCAAGAACAGAGACAACACAGAGCCATCTGCTGCGGATGCAGTTGCAGTTGCAGGCTCAGCTGTTCATCCTCAGAAGAAACCGAAACCTTCAGCTCCGAGCCATTCCCATCAATCTCCAGCCTAGCCCACGCCATGGTTCAAGAAAGACTCGACCAAATCATAAAGGAAAACAGAGACATAAAGCAGAGAAGAAAACAGAAGATTGAAGAAACCAAATTTGTGGTAATGGTAGCTATGGAAAAATGCTCAGATGATCCGAAAGAAGATTTCAGAGTTTCGATGAGGGAGATGATTTTAGCCAACCGAATCGAAAGTCCAACGGATCTACGTAATCTTTTGAATTATTACATCTCCATGAACTCTGATGAATGTCATGGTGTTATTTTAGAGGTATTCCATGAAGTTTGCTGTAATTTGTTTTTTACTCGTTGTAGAAAGAATTAGTAATTCATTAAAAAATAACTTCGAATTCCCAGATGGAATTCTCAAAGATCAGAAGATTTTGAATTCTTGATTGATTGAGAAACTGGAAACTTCTGGAGTGTTTTTGCTAACGGGTGGTTTACAATTTTCGTTGATTAAAGTTGTTTGGTTGAAACAGAGAAATTAAAAAACAAGTTAAGTTGATTGTGTCTTTATCGAAACAATCCAAAGCCGATTGAATGGTTCGTACTGTTTGCTTAATTGACGAAGTTAATCGCGAAGATTCCATTTTGTTGTCAGCCCACTTCAAAACATTATTTTCTGTAGATTGAAACTGGTGCTCTGTTTTGAACATTATCGAAATGATATCATCAAATGAGAGATTTGACAAAGACGTAATAGTTTATGAGATTTATTCACCGAAATGAATTTACGAAAATGGCAAAATAATAATAATAATAAAGAAAAAGGCAATTTGTTAGCCCAATCTTCGAACTTCTAATTTCATTAAATTGAATCATTGAATTAATAAATAACCTTAGTTTTTATTTTTAGCTAAAAAATTTTAAGATTTAAACTATAATTTGAGTGCGAAAATGAAAATAGTTCAACGGCACTAGAATATAAAATCCATCCTCCAATCTCATATGTACTAATAAAAAAAATAAAATAAATTATGTTTCATGTAGGTCAACAAAATGAACGGTAAAATGATCAAATCAAGGGAATTTTCACCAAAAAAAAAAAAATCAAATTTTTTTTCATGTATAGCGAAATTTTAAAAATATTTCTTTTAACGCAAAAAAATGAGTTGGTTACCCTACGTAGAACTCGTGATACTGGTGTGAAACTGAAATAACACCAAACACTGCGCTATTGCGCTACTGACCTATTCGGTGATGAACGAAAAGTTGTAATGAAGTAATTTCCCTAAAAATTAAGTAGTTATTACTAAAGTTTGTTAGATGATTTAAATTTAAATTATTATTATTATTTTGTTTTTTATGCACTGCTTTATAATCGCCTGCCTTGGTTGAAGAAGTTTGAACTGAATCCGCCATCCTACTTGGCTGAGATCGTTGAAAGTAGGAAAGCAATAACGACACCGTTTGGTGAACGTCCTTTTCAACAATTACGTCCACAAATTGTGTGTTTTAACTTAAAATTCGGCAAGTTTTATTCTTTAATCAAATGCAGCAATTTTGGAAATTGCTTCATCGACCAGCCTTCCCCAAGTTGAGAGTGCAAACACATCTCTATTATAATAAAAGAAAGAAGTATTTAATGCAACTTCGAGTTTTTGTTTCATGTTATTAATAAATTTTTAAAAATAAAGTTTTTATTAATTTTTTTTGAGAAAAAGTTTTTATTAATTAATCTTCAAACATTGCTTAAAATAAATTATAATTTTTAAATATTTATTTCTGATCATTCAAAATAGTTATTCATTACTCGATATAATTCATTTATGATTATTTATTTTTAATTACTCATTTAACTATTATTGACACTTAAATTCTTAATCACTCAAAATTATTTATATAATTCATTCTTAAAAAGTAAATACCAATTAAATTTGAACTAATTAATTTCTCATTTGACACATTAACAAGATCGCACGTTATGGTATAATAACTAAGAAGTTTATTTATTTTTCTTTCCACTAAATTATGGACTACCAACAAGAAGATCATAATGAGGAAAATGAGATAAAAGCAACAGATATTAAAAATATGATAGTGGGGTGGTAAAACCAATCCAAATATTCGCATTCGTAAAATGAAAAAAAAAAAAAAAAAAAAAAATTGTATTTCATCAAAATCATAAATTATATACGCAATATTTATTTATTTTTTTGGTGTGGTACAGAATTAATACAATTTCTATTCCAAACTTTACTAAAGCGACTAAAATTTAACAGAAGATGTGGCTACTTGAAGCAGCCTCTTTCAACAGAGAGCTACTAAGACACTTGCTAAAGCATCTTTAGATAATGATTCAGTTTTTCCTAATAACCCTTTAAACAACTCCATTCTCTTATTTAATCACAGTAATAATATTCAAGGGGATAAGAGAGCACTGCCCTCCTTGATGAGTACGAACACGCTACCGCCATCGCCCCGTGAAATTCGAATATCTTCATCGAGATAAGTGGTTAGCAACCAGGACTCTGCCTTGGTGTTTGAGATTGAGAATTTGATCGGCGGTTGGCTCGAAATCGTCTTTGCGACATTTGAAGCAGTGTTTTCAATGGAGGATATGATGCCATTGAACGGTGAAAGGTCAATCTTTTGTCCAAGAAATTCCACATTCTCTGGTATCACTATTGAATCGGTCAGCTGGGGAGTCCCAATAACACCTTCTTCAAACTTGATCTGGAAAAGTAGTTGAGTATGAAAATAAGTATAAGCTGATATTAAAGTCAGAGAGTTGAGATTGCCCCCAACAGAATAAAAATCCAAAGTTTTCTAGGTTTCAAACTGCCAAGTCAAAAGCAGGTTCTAGCTTTACCTGTACACGCAGAGGACTTCGAACTTCAAACTTCGCATTGGTAGTAAAGGAGGTGGTGGCTAGAGGGCCTGAAAACAGAACGGAGTTTTGGACAGTGAAGCCCTCAGAATCAATAGTCTGTGAAATTTCTTCAACTTTGACCAATGGAAATGTACTCCTGGACAGCAATGGGAACAAACCCGAGAACGATGTGTACCTACACAGACCCAAATATCTATGTTAAGAAACCTAGATGACAATTTTTTTTTTTTGAAACCGGGATATAGAGGCTTCTCTCCATTATACCCGGGTAACCACGCCTGTCCCTATGCCAAGCACCGGAAGACATCGAAAGCAAAAAAGAAGACATGTGAGGTGCCTACAAATTAATGTCACAGATGGGTCTCAAACCTTGAGACCTAGAGGAAGCACACCTAAATGACAAAGTTTGTAATGCAGAAACTTTGCAACCATTTTAATATAATTACGATGGACAGTGGCAAGGCAGCACAGAATATAAAACTACCGAATCTTAACCATACGCAAGTGGTTCTGCTCCATCTTTTTCTTTACCTATGATTTTCAAGCTCCAAAACTAGAGATTTGAACTTGGAAAAAAACAAGTTCTAGCAGATTATTTCATCATCTTTTATAGACCTATAAGTCACGTTTTTTCCTTTTTTTTTTCTTCACTCGATTATTATCACGAGAAAACCGTACCTGAAACTACAACATTTGAATGTCAAAGAAAACTTACACATAAATTGACTATTCCCTCGGGACAAACCATCTATACCTATGACATTTGAACGTAAAGAAAATTTGAAAAATATTAATGACTAGGAAATTGGTCAACTGAACTCATGGCCAACTGAACTCATAACCTTATGAGGCCAATCCATTATAATTATACAAGACATGTTGTTCATGCGAAAAAAAGTACTGTATAGACTAATTTTCTAATGAATGGTTAGTTTAAAGCAAAGATTTAACATACAAGGCTGGCAACTTCTTTGCTAACTGATAACCTTCAAAAAACTTAATACAGAATCAGATCACAGATCAGTTACAACCAACTCAATCTGATCTCTATAATCACATCAGAGGAACCAGAAATAAAGAAAGTTCTTCCTAAATGATCCATAAGTCCGAATCTGATGCATAACAATCTAGTTTAACTAATAACAATTAAGTTTTGCCCTACTGGAAACAGATACTGAATTTACTACGCTGACTCCTGATACAATCTTCAAATTCAACATGTATTAGAAATTACCCCTGATGTTTAACAAAGTACGAAGGTTTGCAATGGAGACATGAAATTATTTTTGATTCTTGATTACTCAGCAGATAACAAATTAGATTAAACTTGTTCCTTATTAAACAATTGGATAGCTATCATTCAGTAATTAGTTACGATTAGGGAAAACTTACGCGAGAATCCATTTGCCGTTAAGCAAAGACAGGGCCTCGGTCGGAGCTGGCGTAGGATTCTTGGCTTCCAATTGCGTAATCAGCTCCACAATCTCCGCCCTAGTTTCGCTACTCGCTCGTAATCCACGATCGGTTCCGTAAAAAGAATCCACCAACGCCTTCTTCAGTTTATAAATCTCCGATATCTCCAGAGGCTCCTCCTCTTCGGCAACCGCCACCGCCGGACCATCCTCCTTCTCCGCGCCCCACTCATCGTCGTTCTCCACCGCACAGACCCTAAACGCAGGTCTAGCCGAGATCGCCAACTTCCCCGTCGCTGCCGCCGCTGCTGCTCTTGCTCCGCCCCCAATCGAACCGATGGAGAAAATCGAGGGCTTAGAAATCAGCTGAGGTTGCGGTAGATTCAATGAAAGAGTCTTGCACGGAAATTGATTGAATTGGCAAACAAACGCCATTCTTTTCTCTCGAAATTTCCTGAATGAGACGAACAAACACAGCACAAAATCGAAAGACGAGGACTCACACAAACAGCTACTTGTGAAGATTCTTTCAACATATGGGAGAAGCGAGGGACGATTAAATAAAAGCGAAATGAAGCTGCAAGGACGATTCTACCCCTGAGCTTCGGGATTTTAGAGGGCAAGTTCGACATTGTAAAGTACAAACGTATTGTTAATACTGGGACACGTGACAGATTGTAGTAGGAGAACGCTTAATATAGAGAAGACAGTAGCAAAATCTTCCTGGTTCATATTTACTTAAATATAGTTTAAAAATTGGTATATCATTTTAGTTTTATTTGATATCTTAAAATAAATTGGTGACCTCACCATTTTTTTTGGCATCATAAATCTTAAATTCCATCTTAATTTTATTTTTATGAAATTGGGTAAGGAATTAATTTTATTTATTGTTAGGCTACTTTTCCATATGGGATTTTGAGTAAGTTTGTTGTTAATATTTCTTTTTATAAAATATGTTTTTTTTTAATTAGGAAAAATTAATTTGTATCCATAGGTCACCTGCCCCATAGACAAACTCTACTATTCTTCACATTATAAAATCTAATGACGGTTTATAATTGATTAATTTCCTTTTTAAATATTTTCTTCCATTATCTTTTTCAGCTTTAATCGTTTAAACGACTAGTTTCAATTAGTTTTATCTCATTTTTACTAAATAGTTTTCGATCAGCTCAACTAATACAAGACAATTATTTTACTTGATTTTAAGTCTATGTAATTTGAGCATTAAGTATTGATCCTTATTTTTGTTATATACGAAATTTAAAATTTTGCTATTAGCAAGATTCTTTGTTTTTTTATTTATTAAACATGAAAAATTCTCTAAAAAGAACTTACCAATTTTGTTTAAAATTAATTTTAAGCTTATTAAAATATATAGACTAAAATTTGACGATTGAAAATATGTCAAAAAAAAAAAAAAAAACAAAGTCTAGATTAATTTCAAGAGAGGACTCAAACAACAAATCGACATTCGAGATGCACTAGCATCTGCTTGATTTTTGTGATTCAAGTTTTTCCATACCTAATATTGTAACCTAAAAAACAGATTTATGTCCGCTTTGACCTATTTTAGGCTATTAAAATAATACTATTTTAACTATTTTATCTCGATTCATAAATTAATAATAAATTATCGAAAGGTTGATGACACGTTGATTTTATTGATTGATTTTACCAAAAATTTATAGGTTAAGTTGTGAATACAATATTATACGTGTGTGTGTATATATATGTGTGCGTATATATATTAATATGAATGGAGGGAAGTGGACAAATCCTACATAAAGATACTACTTCTTACAAATAAATGATGTTGAAATAATAAAACTACGGTTCCACAATATTTATACTTATATAATCAAGTATTATTATCTACGTTTTATTTATTATTATAGTTTAATTCAACAAACATGTGGTAGGACTGGGAGATCACCTCATATAGGCTTAACTCACTTATCATTTGGGAGAACTTCAATTTGGTATTTGATGCACCTAATGTAATTTAATAAATACCTAATCTTTATTCTTCATAATTTTTCCTGGTGTGTTGGTTGACCAATCGTCATTAAAAAAAAAAAAAAATTAATAGAATAATGAGATGATTTTTTTTTTTTTTTTTTTTTTTTTAATACATAGAGGCTAGGAGATTCAAACACAAACATGGTGGCATACGCTCACTTCAGCTTTCTTGATTGTTGTTAACTACAAAAAGGAAAATAAAAGAAAACTAGTTCTTAGGTTATACGCAACTTTTTTTTTTTTTTTTTTTTTTGAAACAATACGCAACTTAATTATGTCTGAGAGGTGAAATTATTACTTATTTTGCCTAAATTTAGAGAAACTAAGAAACTATCCGTTATGTTTAACAATACACATAATTATTAAAAAGTGACAAAATAAAAAAACCAATAAGGAATAACTTAATAATCAAAAGAACAAAAATGTTATGAGTTCCGTTTCAAAAATAAAAAATAAAAAAAATATATATATATATATATATAAATAAGTTCATAACATTTAATAATTATTTTTTTAAATATTGTTTGACATATAATTGTCGTTGGATGAATTAAATAATATTTTCAACATAAATTGTAAGCATTAGCCACCTAGACAATAGTTTTTATCAACAACAATAATTCAGCGATGTCCAGTCGAGAACTCTAATAACCATGAAAGTAAGATTCGAAACCGTTGGTATATTGCATAACAAACAAAGTTTCATTCGAGAAAAAGAACTTGAGTATATAAGAAGGAGACAAGACTTAGAGGTGAGTATGTGTCCCTAACAGAAACTTCGACCCAATCCACTTGTAATCGATTATCAACAGTTTGCAATAGTTTTTTTGGCATATACCTGAAAGTGACCTTCGACGAGCCGGCCTAAATGGCTGTTGACTTATGCAGCCTCATCGCACTGTCCAAAAGCAAAAGCAAACAAATCATTAAAAATAATGCTTCATTACACTTAAACCGCTTGCTTTAATTCGATTTTAAAAATAAATTAATCACCAATTTAATGTAATTAGTCATTATTTAGCAGTCCAATGTATTGTCCCATTTTCCAAACAGTCTCTGTAAAGCGTAAAGTACCACCACCTCCACTTCCTCATCCATTTGTCTTCTTCTAATCACCATCTTAATTAAACTTCCAGTCTTCTCTTTAAAATTGACCTTGCATTTAAGTCCCTCACGACCATTTTATTTTTTCGATTCCATTTTAGACCCCAATTAAAAACAGAGAGGTGGAAATTCATTTGAATCTTTGAAGAAACTCACGAGATCTCCATGGCCAAAGGTATTAAATCTTAATTCCTAATCTTTATTTATTTACATTTTCATCCCTATGGAGCTGATTTATTGTACACGATTCTGGGTTTTGTTCATTCGAAATTATTGGATAACAGAAAGTGAGGTTTCCTCTCTTTTTTTTTTGAATTGAAAAAAAAATGAATCTTTTCGGTGCGATTTTACAGGAGGCGGCAAGGCGAGAAAGGGAGGCTAGAACGATTTGGGGATTTTTTAGCGATCAAATGGACGGCGTCGATGGAGGGAGGCCACGTCGGAGTTTGAAGCAACGGCTAGGATTTAAGGTAATGGGTTGTTGTGGAGCTTCTCGGGGTTTCCGGCCGGAGACAGCAAGCATTGGCGGCGGCGACGACGACGATGGGAGAGTACTGGACGAGGAGGTGATTGACACGCGCCGGTTACCTGAGGAGAGAGAGTTGGATCGGAGTTGCTTGAGTCCGGTTTTATCGCCGGTGCCGTCCGGTATGAACTTGGCCACCGCATTGGCGGCGGAGCGTCGATTAAGAGCGTCGCCTCGTGGAACGGGAGGGGGTTTTGAAGAATCAAATAACGGGATCGATTCATTTTCCGGAATGATGGGGAACGGAACGCCGTTGAGGGTGTCGCTGATGCGGCTGCTAGAAGAAACAGACGGCGGCGGGAATTCGGGAGTAGCGGGAAGAAAGAGAGAAGAGGCGGGAAATGATTCGTTGTGCTGCGTGTGTATGGGGAGGAAAAAGGGAGCGGCATTTATTCCATGTGGACATACGTTTTGTAGGGTGTGTTCGAGAGAGCTGTGGTTGAATCGTGGATCTTGCCCGCTTTGCAACCGTCCGATCCTCGAGATTCTTGATATATTTTGAAGGAGCATGATAAGTTAAATGTGGGTGAGAATAGAGGATTGTTGGTGACCGGAAGAGGAATTGCTTTTGCCTCTACAATCGAGACAGACTGTTTTTATTGGACGGTACTGAACGATGCCGTAACTGAACGACATGTGGATGCGGGTGATAAAACTTTTTCACAGTCGAGAAAAAAGGTTAAATTAATAGTTTCAATGTAATTCATAAATTTAAACTTTTTATGTACGTGGGATTGATGGGATTCTAATAACTGCTATTTTGATGGTTGATTTCAAAGAAATATTTGTATATTGTTATTTATTTATTTTATTTTATTTGTGTGCCCCCGTTTTTTATTTATTTAAATACAAATTGAGGGGATAAGAAGCCTTTAGAGGATGTCTACTACTCTCAAATAAATTGACAGCTAATATCGATATCACGGATCGAATTCGTGACGTTGGTGTTGAACTGAAATAACACAAAACAATGAAACTACTGCGCCACTAATGCATTTTGTTGTGCGTTCCTATTTTGCTTCTCTCAGTACCACTGAAGTTTTGATACTTGAGAATTGTGTTTAGTTTTTGTTATAAAACGAGTCTAAGCTAAAAGAGTCAACATTGGACTCAGAAGCATAATCTAGTATGATTTTGCCACTTGTTGCCTAAGGCCTTAATATCAAATTCATACCCCTCAATTGTAAACGAAAAAAATAAATAATAAAAATTAAATTGGTAAAGAATAAAAAGCAGTAGTTGATGGGCTTGGGCTGCCATTTTCAAGAGTGGACCCAAAAAACTCATGGCCCATCAGACAATATAAGGCCATTTAGATTATTTTGGGCTTCCCATTGATGGCCGATCAAGTTTGTTAAAGACATGACAAAATATTGAATTAATTGATTAAAAAAAAGTATTTATGATGGCGTTAAATTGGTTTTAAATATGTTAATAAAGGTATGAAAACAGAAAGCAAAGGAAGCTGATTCTTCCAAGTTGGGTGGAGGTTGTCTTCAATTCCAATAATGGCATCAAACTGTACTGTTCTACTTACCTCCTCACATCATATTTTCATCAATATTCTTTCCTTACCACACCACACGTATAACCCAAAACAAAACAAACCAACACATTTTTATTGATAAAATGAAACGCTAAAAAAAAAAAAAAAAAAAATTAATTAATTATCAAAAAGTAAAATACAAGGTTGATAGTGACAAATAAGAAAAGTTGATTTTACATACAAATAAAAAAAATATTTGTATAATATATATTTGTTTGTTTGTTTTTTAAATTAAAAAAAAAAAAAAAAAAACTGCACCTAATCCTTCTATTTAATTTTGACTTTTTTTTTGTATATTTATTAGACATTAATTTATTTAAATAAAAATTTTGTAAGCGATAAAATACCATAAAATTGACCATTCGTAAATACCATAAATCCAACTTAATGATACAAAATTGAAGTGTAAAAATCAATTAGAAATATTGTAGAACTTAGGGGGTTTATTGGACAAAATATAAATAATTCGAGTACTAAACTTGCAATTTAAAATAGATAAGTGGAGAGACAGGCTGGTTTTGAACAGAATTTTGAAGAAGCATCCATGAAAAGATGTAGAGGACAGGGACCAACCTGAAAAAAAAAAACAGAAAATTATTCATTTCATCAATAATTATATATCCTTCAACATTACACCCCAACGGAATCACCAGCCAGCTTGTCCCTTTATTTGTTCATCAAGTATTACTTCATTTTTATTTTTCCTCACTAATCAAGATAACAATTATGAGATTGAAAACCTACCATGATGGACAGAAAATATACATATGTGTCACAATTTAATGTAACATAAAATTATTTATCAATCTTTTAATTCAAAGTGAATGAGCGTTAATCTCACCTTTATGTTTCTAACAAATATCAATTGTTTTGTTGTCAAAAAAAAAAAAAAAAAAAAAAAAAATCAATTGTTTTTAATATGACATAACATGGATTTATTCCAATTATAAATAATGGCCAAATAAATATTCTTTTCGGAATGAAAGGACATTTGTAGAAAGTATTTATTATTGTTATTATTGTTTAATTGTTCATGTTTTTTATTTTGAGGGGGGAGAGATTCGAATTAGTAATCTTTTAATTATCAAATCTGCACTAACGTAGCTATGTTACTACTCTTATTGCATATATATATATATAGAGAGAGAGAGAAACATGAGGATTTTTCATGTATAACAAAAAAATTAAAAAAAAAAATCATGAAAATTTCTAAAAATATTTCATGTATAGTAGAAAGATGAGTCGTTTGTATAAATTGATCAAAATTCTCTCGTCTAAATCAGTTGAACCGATGGCTTTAATCAATTGAGTTGATAGCTTCAATTTGTAATTTAACTTCACCGATCGATAGCTTTTGATAGTATTCAATTAGTTGTTAAAAAAAAAACAGTTTAAAGCATTTAGAATAGTTAATTATGTGTTTGATTAAAGATAGTGGAATAATATTGCCACTTTTCCATCTCATTTCGTACAAAATTTGATCGTCCTAGGGAATAATTTTCTTCCACACAGAAAATATATCATAGAATTGGATTAAATATGACCAAAGTCTCTATTAAAATATTCTCATACAAAGAACCCAATTTTTTTTTGTTGTCCCCAAAAGAAAACCAACAAAACATTTGCTAATAGTATGCTAAACATTTCACCATATTAATTACATGCAACTATATGATCAACTTCATAGCTCGGTCCAACGAATCAGAGGTTTTGTTTCACGATATTAACGAGTTATTAGAAATAAGTCTTTGCCATTCATCTTCAAACAATAATACCCAAAAGAATTATTTTAATCACTCAAAATAATTACTCAGTTCTAATCATTCAAAATAATCACACATTTATAACCACTTAAAATATTCATCAACTTTTAAGCATTCATTTATAATCATTTATTTTTAACCATCAATATCTACTCCTTCAAAATAATCATTCATTTCTATTTACATTCAAATGAGTTATTTTTTGTCATTATTCTACAAAAATTATCATCTAAATAACCTATTAATTATCATTTTTGTACAAATAACAATCCAACCAACTATCATTAAAACTTAATTTTCTAATAGCTCAAAATAAAATTTTATTTATTATAATTCAAAATAATATAAATTCAAATCAAATTCTTAATGATAATAAAATCACGTAAACTAAATTTATAATTTACTCTTTAAACTATTAATGCAAAATAAATATCATTGGTTGCACTTTAAATAATACAATTTCTTTATAATCATTCTCTTTTTTTAAAATTTCCACCATCTTTAGTTAATTTTCTATCTATTAAAAAAAAAACAACTCTTTCTCCTTCCTGTTTCCACGCCTATAAATAGTAACCGTCTTCAACAACACCAAACACTCACTAAAGAGTATTAGGTTTCAAAGAGAGAAAAAAACAATGGCGATGGATTTTCCAATTATCAACATGGAGAATCTTAATGGCGAAAACAGAGGAGATGCAATGAAGCAGATCAATGACGCCTGCCAAAACTGGGGTTTTTTCGAGGTACATCACGATAGTTTAAAGTAGTTAACTATTTATTTGAAGATTGATGTTAGTAGTAGTTGTATAATTAATTATTTGTTTGAGAATTGATGTTAGTAGTAGCTGAATGATATGTTTGATGTAAATCTTGATTGGGTAGATTGATAAAGAGTTTAATATGTGGTTAAGAGTGGTTGTTTACTATCAAATATAAACGAGTGATTTTTTGACACTCCTTTCTACCAAAAACAAACACACCTTAAAGTTTAATAGTTAGGTTTTAAATGTTAGAATCTATTTTTTATGATTTGAGAAAATTAGATTTTAGTTTGGTTTGAAAAATTAGAATTTTATTTTATGCTTTGATAAAATCTAAAGATAACTTTCTTTGGTCTTAGTTTTTGGTGAAAATTAGGAAGAAATTAATTATAATTGTTTCAATAATGAAAGTGTGAGATGTGTAATATTGATTAGATTAAAAAAAATAAATAAATACATAAGAAATTACATTTATACACTTAATACACTTTTGAATTACAAATAATCTGAACTAATTTTATTAAATTATATAGACTAAATTTTAAAATATTTAAATTAAACTTTAAACTTTTTGTTTTCAACGGGACGAATATTAAAACTTATAAGTTTTATAATCAACGTTTAATTCTTAAATTTCAAAAACAAAATATAATCTCTAAACTGAAAAGAAAGTTAGAATTTAATCCACACTTATAAAAATGATTTAATAATATATATATATATATATAGATTTTTTTGTGATTTTGTAGTTTTTTTTTAATCAAATAAACTAAATTTCACTTTTTAAAATCCTTAAAAAAAAAAAAAAAAATAAATAACATTCTTCCACCATAAAAACTAAGAATTAAATTATAATATTATTTTGAATTAGGGACCAAATTTGAAATTAAATTAAAAAACATTTAATAATTTGGATTTTGTTTTTGCGAAACAAAGGTGGTGAATCACGGGATATCACACGAGCTGATGGACAAAGTAGAGAAGCTAACGAAAGAGCACTACAAAACAAGTATGGAACAGAGGTTCAAAGCAATGGTATTAAACAAAGGCCTACACGCCCTTGACTCAGAGGTCAACGACACGGATTGGGAAAGCAGTTTCTTCGTACGCCATCTTCCCCGATCCAACGTGGCAGAAATCCCTGACATGGAGGAAGATTACAGGGCAGCCATGAAGGAATTTGCAGAGGAATTGGAGAAATTAGCAGAGCAAATTCTGGAGCTGCTGTGTGAGAATGTTGGGCTTGAAAAAGGGTATTTGAAAAGGGCTTTTTGTGGGTCAACTGCCCCTAATTTTGGGACAAAAATTAGCAGTTATCCAGCATGTCCTAAAGCTGAGCTGATTAAGGGTCTGCGAGCGCATACTGATGCTGGTGGCCTTATTCTGTTGTTTCAAGATCATGAAGTTAGTGGGCTTCAGCTTCTTAAAGATGGCAATTGGATTGATGTTCCTCCCATTCATCATTCTATTGTGGTCAATCTAGGCGACCAGCTTGAAGTATGTCATTTCTAACCCTTCCACATGTTTGTTTCTCGGGTTTATTGAACTAATTTAACTCATCACAAAAGATAAGAGTTAAAATAAATTTTCAATCGATTGAAGAAGTTAAATTAAATCCTTATAAATGTCATATCATTCATAAATAACAAAACTTTCTCTTGCAACTGATATATAAACTATTATTATAATTACTCTACAAACAAACATATCAAAACGAGCTATTATAATAAATAATTTACTAATTCCTTAGCAACCAAACACCTCTGAAGGTGTGTTGTGCTTGGGCAACCATTAATAAAGAATAAAAGAAAATTTCGAGTTTATTTGATGAAACCACTAATGAAATTTTGAGAAATTTATTAATATATATTTCTCTTAAAAGCTTATGTTCAATATCATTTAAATCTTAACCTATTTGGATATTTTAATTTAAATTATATTGATTTTGACAATTTGTATGGTTGAATCGGGAGAAATTGTAATCCTTGCTTTTGTATCAAGTTGGAAATATTCAACCTGTAATCATTTATTTCGCATTAAAAAAGTGAAGATACTTCAATACATAAATTATATCCATTAGTATATTTTTAACCACTATGCATGACCTAAAATATTCATGTCGACATATATGATCGAATTTAGGTCACGTTTTATTTTTCTTTAATTTCAACTTTCTATTGTTTAATTTGAGTTAAAAAACAACAAAATGTGTCTCAAATTGAATCACATAGGTAGACATCGATATTTAAGTGATACGAAGACATGATCTGTTTTATCAAGTACCATTTTTGAACAAATGTAGTATCTTATTGATATT
This sequence comes from Cyclanthera cordifolia, assembly GCA_037832605.1. Classification (NCBI taxonomy): domain Eukaryota; kingdom Viridiplantae; phylum Streptophyta; class Magnoliopsida; order Cucurbitales; family Cucurbitaceae; genus Cyclanthera; species Cyclanthera cordifolia. Next base: position 2,625,895 of record JBBMEG010000024.1, read on the forward strand.
ACTAATTGTTATTTATTCTGTTTAAATAGGTAATTACAAATGGAAAATACAAGAGTGTGATGCACAGAGTGATAGCGCAAGCAGATGAAAACAGAATGTCGTTGGCATCATTCTACAATCCGGGCGACGACGCCGTAATCTATCCGGCGGCGGCGCTCGTGGAAGATCAAACAAAATTTTACCCAAAATTTATTTTTGATGATTACATGAAGTTGTACATGGGGCTCAAGTTTGAGGCCAAGGAACCAAGGTTTGAGATCATGAAGGCCATGGAAAAATCCACCAATCCAATTCCAACTCTCTAAACACAACAAATGATTTGGTTTTGTTTGAGGGGTACTTTTAATTTTATTTTTTTAAAAAATAATTCAATTTAGTGTTACTGATTTGGAATATTATGTTGTTATTTTTGTTTATTTTTAAAAATAGGATAATTAACTCGAAGCCATGAGGAATTCTTCTTCTTGGATATGTGGGGTTTGTTCAAGTCGTTTTTGAAATATGGTTTGTTGAGAGTCTATGAAGATAGACTTATTTATATACACAAGTTTAATTATTATATCACTTGCTTATTTTCTTTTGTTTTTCATGATTTTTAAACTTTGTTCATGAGTACCTGCTTTAAAAACAGTAATAAATTCTATAATTAAACCCTATTCACACTACTACAATTTATGTAATAGATGTTCGGCTGAATTATTTTTTTTTTTTTCCAAAAACATGTAGGTTTGGATGTCTGGCACACCTGACATCTAAAAGTGATATTGAATGTCGGTCATAAGATGTCGGGCAGTCCGAATTATATGTGTGTGTATATATATATGATGTCTGGTTCCCGACTGCCCAATATGTTTTATTCACATTTTGCCGCTATATCCGATAGCCTTTAATTTACTTCCTTCTTGTTTTGTATGCCCCCACCAACCTTACTCTCCCCTATGAAGCCTCATCTCTGTCCACTTCTTTCCATCCTCACAGCCAATTTCTACCCACATCAACATTTTTCTTCTTTATCTCTCCTCTGCTAATCTGCTAAAAGTTTAAACTTCATTTTCTTTAAGGAAGTTTTCTCATTCTTAGTATTGGATTTTATTGATGATTGTTTCCATGTTTGATGTTTCCAAGTATGTTTTAGTTTAAATTTATGTTTGTTTTTCCAAATATGTTTTAGTTTGAATTTCATTCTCTCAAGATATAAGAATCTTGAATTTTTGCAATTAGTTAATGCATTATTTTATTGAAGTGAAATAAAGATAATTACTTTGAGTTATTAGTTTATATGTAGTAGATTTGATTGGTTTTGTAATTATTTAGTTTGTTGTTTATATATAGTATTAGCTAAATTATAATAAATTAAAGTGAAATAAGCCTAATTGTTATTTAATTTGTTTCTTCTTGCACAATTTTTATTTTATGATTAATTTGTTATTTTCAAAAAAAAAAGTATCTCTTCTTCTCCTGTTTTACTCTTTTAGAGAAACTCGGTTGTTTACCAACATCAATTGACGAGAGTCTCTTAACA